>APFE031722832.1:6616-33355 GCA_000404065.3 Pinus taeda
GATCTTGAGGTATTATATCTTCCTCCAAAAACTCTCACTCCTTTCCATCTCTTCTTCTACCCCTTTCACAATTTCGCACTTCCCATCTTCTAACTTCACATATCAAACTATGTATGAAAGTGTGAGATGCTCCACTGGAATTCGAACCACCTTGTATATATAGCCTTCCAGGGAGGTTGAATTACCTGTCTTGAGGCTGACTTGGTGTGGAGGAGACTAAAATAATTTTTTACTAAAAAATCATACTTTTTACATGATTCGAAAGCCCAAGAAGGGCCTCTTTTAATGTACAATGACTCTAATGACTCAAAATAAATCCTAGAAGTACTCAATAGGGACTTTTCCCTAAAACATGATGACCCAAGCATGAAACCCATGCTTCAATAATTCATAATAATAATAATATTTTCTTCATTCTTTTGATAAGTTCATTTCAAATACATTTATGAAGACCGAACCTAGTTACAAATTTCAACACTCCCTCTTCACTAGGGAGGTATTCATCAGTACAAGTATAAGGAAGATCTAAGAACACATGAAACATGAATAATTTTAGGTACCGCAATTCCATGGACTAGATTACTGACCAGGGAAATCTATCCAACATCCTCCAACAGTTTAGGAATTGTAATTCCATGAAATAGATTCCTGACCAGGGAAATCTATCCAGGTGGGACTAAGATGGAATAAATATTTTAGCTTCTCTAGGTACCATCAGGCTTAGTTACTAACCATCAACCCAGGGATCTAGGTGTGTAACTGAGGTCATGGCTCTACGACCAATGTTTCCCTCCCTACTTCGGGAACTAGACATCAACGCAAAGTGCCAGCCGGATGTCCTCCCAGGTAATGTCTTACACACAGTCTAAAGTTCTCAATTATTCCTACCGGTAACAAATCCTTACTGATAAAATAGATTGGCAACAAATTTCTCCCAATCAAACTGATCGACAAATCTAAGCATGTAAAACATGTTATCAAAATTTGGAGAGATTTGCTTGGAAAAAAAAACCCCAATAAGTAACAAACTTTCAAATGTACATAAATAGATACAAACTTTCAAGGTTTTCCAAACAACTTGATGTTTCTTCTCAACTTTTTATAGTAGGACTGAGAGCTTTCCAAATGAATCTTGAAAGAAGATTCCTCAACCATATAGCTTCCTTTCTTACTTTTCATGCAACAACATATTATACAAATAGATCTGACTCTTCTTATCTCAACAACCTTTCAAAATACATTCTCCAATTTATTCTTTCATGGTGTCCATCATGACTATGATATGACCTCCCTATCAACTAGGGAGATTCCTTTCATCTAAGCTCCCTCTTAACATAGGGAGACTTCATCCAGGCTCCTTCTTAACTTAGGGAGTTCTGCTTCTTTTCTATGACATTGGAGAATATTTTATGGATTGTGTCTTTCTTATCAGGGTTATCATGACCATCATCATCCGCATAAGTTTCCTCATCATTCTTATCATATCAACTTTACTTTACGGGCATCTTCACCATCTTGAAGATTATGTACTTGTACAACTTAGAGAGAAAGTACAACCAAAACTATAGAAGTGGGAAGTTAACCATATCATAATCATATAATGGAATTATTCAACTTTAGACATCAAAATACTCAAACTTAGTTACACACAAGAGACACATGCACTTCAACTTCTTGCTATGGATCTTGTCATAAACCCTAGACTACTTCATTGAGACTTGGAGAATTTCGTAGAAACTTTCATTACATCTAGGGTTTCAATGTTTCTTCCAAAGGTATGACATACCCTACTACATCATGTTGCAAACCCTAGAAACAAACAAATATAGATCTATAATGTATCTAAAAACTTTTAGAATTCATATGTTAGACTTCTTACTAGAATTACATACAAACCCTAGATTTCATACATGAGATTCAAAAATCAAAACCAATCAGAACTCAATCAATAACGTGACTAGTTTCCACTAGGATTTGATGTGAACCCTAGATTTTAATTATTCCCAAAAATCATAACTCAAATTCAAATTTCAACAACTTATACAAATCTCAAATTATCACAATGTCATTATATATCAATGCTTTGGACTTCTACTAAGGTTTAGTTACAAAACCCTAGGATTCACAAATACTATCATCAACAACAATAACGCTTCAAGAAGGGGGTGGCAGGAAGTAATCTCTACATAAAGACAGATGAGGATAAGTTACTAGTCACACGTGTTTATGTTGATGATTTGATTTTTGCTAGTATTAATGATGAGATGAGCCATGAGTTTTCTCAAAATATGTCAAAAGAGTTCGAGATGTCAATGATAGGAGAATTATCTCACTTCCTTGGACTACAAGTATCTCAAACCATGACAGGGATGTTTATATCTCAAACCAAATATCTTAAAGACATGCTTAAAAGATATGGAATGGAAGACTATGCACCCATGAGCACACCTATGACCACAAGTTGTAAATTGAGCAAAAATGATGACTCCCCTTCGGTAGATGCAACTCATTACAGGTCAATAATTGGAGCCCTTTTGTACTTAACTACTACGAGACCCGACATCATGCAAGCAGTAGGAATGGTGGGAAGATTTCAATCAGCTCCTAAACAATCCCATTTTTTGGCTGTGAAAAGAATTCTCAGATACCTGAAAGGAACTCCCGATTTCAGTCTCTAGTTCCCTAAGAGCTCAACTCTTAACTTGACTACATACACTGATGCTGATTGGGCTGGAAATGTCGATGCTTGGAAAAGTTCTAATGGAAATGCATTCTTCCTAAGAGATTGTTTAGTATCTTGGCTCAGCAAAAAACAGACATCCATTTCACTATCTACAGCTGAAGCCGAGTATATAGTTGTCGCAGATTGTTGTACTCAAATACTATGGATGAAGGAAGCTCTAAAAGATGTCAACATAGGTACAAATCAACCAATTCCCATCTATTGTGATAACACAATTGCGATTTGCCTCAACAAAAATCTATTGATGCACTCAAAGGCCAAACATATACCAATCAAGTATCATTTCCTTCATGAACAAGTAGCTGAACAAAACATCATCTTGGAATATATCAATACTAAGGAGCAGATAGCTGATAATTTCACAAAATCTCTTTCTTGAGAAGAATTTGAACATCTTCGTCAAAATATGGGAGTTATCTCTTTAGCATCATTTTAAATATGTTGCAGCACAATGGGAGTAGTTCGATAGGGGAAGTCCCTGAGCACTCCTTTGCCATTGATGTCAAAGGGGGAGAGAGGAAGAATATTGCCATCAATAATAAAGGGGGAGATTGTTGACCTAGATTGTCATTGATGTCAATATGGCAATATCCTGAATGAGTAAAAAATGATGGGAAGCCATTGGAAAGACATTGGAAACCATCGAAAGAGCTCATTGGAAGCTCAAAACAGGAGCAGCCAAAGAAACTCCAGAGGAAGAAGTTCAATGGAAGGAACAAAGAGGAACACGTAGCGGAGAAGCATAAACAGTTGTATCGAAAGCCATAGGAAAGCCAAGTAAGTGTAAGAGCGGGAGATTAAGTAGGAGGCATATCGGGATCCAAAGAAGTCATCAGAGGAGCCAAAAGAGCGGAGGAGTATATAATATAGGCATAAATCAAGAATACAGATGAAGAATGAATGCACGTGGTTATATTCCAAAAAGTAGGTTTGAAATAGTGATAGTGGTTTTTGGGCGGACTCAAGGATGTAAATGGTATTCAGGGCTGATCACCCGATACCATTCATCGACTTATGCATGGCAGAGAGAGAAAACAACCTTATTGGGAAAATAATCCTTGTGCATGTAGCTCACCCGATATCTTTGTCGAGCATTGGATCGAATGCATTTTGATCTACAGTGCAAGATCACCGAGCAGCTTTGTTGGTCGGGTGTAATATCAACCGTCAGATGGGATGGTAAGATCTACGATGGAGGATTGATCCGAAAAAGGAAAACATTGAAAAATGTGCATGTGCAGACCCAACGATATATATATGTGGGTGTATAAATAGTTGTAGTCTGGCTAAGTGTTTTGGAGCGGGGTTTTCAGTGTATTTCATATGTATCCTCATATTCCCGCTTTAAACCTTGCCACATTAAAATATGCGATTGCGATATCTATATATCTATCTATATATATATATATATATCTGGACCCACAGGACCATTACAATATGATGTATTGTCATATCACATCCGCCTATTAGAACTCTCATAGTGCAAGTTATAAAGGGCTGTCACCCCTGAACCACTGATTGCGATATGTATGCAGACCCACTGCGACGTTATGACATGCCCTATTGTAATATCGCATCCATTGCAATATCGCAGGCCTTGTTGAAGTTTTTTCCACATTAAAATTTGCTGATTGCGATATAATTGTGGACCCGACTACACCATTATAGCATGGCTAAATCAAATGTCGCATCCGCAGTAATCGCAATGTTCAAAGGAATGTTGATCCAGTGATTGTGATAAGGATATGGACCCGATGGACTTATTAATAATTGTTTAATACCATATCACATCAGCGCCGATCGGCAGTTGGGAATCGGCTATGTTCTGTCCAAACCTCCGGAAGCGGCGATTGTGATGAAAGGATGACGTGGCATGTGGGGACCTTTTATATGGCTATAGTTTCTCTTATATGGTTTCCGTGAACAATTTATGTACATTGTATGAATATTAAAAAAGGGCCTCTCTGATATTTTTTAATATGCAACACTATTGTAATTCGGCCTCTCTTCCACATTAACGTGTCCTGTGTGTATTGATGGATTTGAAGAGATAGAGGAAGCCGAAGAGTGAGCGCAGAGGATGCTAAAATATCAAGGGAGCGTTGAGGAAGCCGAAGAGCCAGCAGAGAAAGGAAGAAAAAGGTTAGGGGTATCAAGAATATAAAACAGAGAACAAAGAAAGTTTTGGGTTACTGGTAAACTATAAGAAAAAAGGAAGTCAAAGTTCTAGCAGAAGTGGAAGGACCAGGAGGATAGAAGTAAGTCATAGGCCCAGTAGGGTTGGGAGTAGAGAATTACAACCAAACAGATCCAGACAGTTTATAACAAAGGGTTGGAGACCTTGAGGTTGGTGCCTCAGAACTGAAAGGATTGGTTTCCTTGGGAGTTGGTGCTCCTAAATTCAAGGTTGGTGCCTTGACAAGACAGAGTTAGTGCTCTGGAGGTTGGAGCCTCACAAAGAGTCCAAGTTGGTGCTTGGAAACTGATTGAAACATTATATATATATATATATAATATATATATATATATATATATAATATAATATATATATAAATATATATTGTACTTGATTTATTGCAAATATCACATTAATAAAAGCATATATACCTGTTATCTACTTCTGTGTTCCAAATAATAAATGTTTTTAACTGATATGCATAATAATTGAAAAGAAATATGATTCACCCCCCCCCTCTCTAAGTATTTCCAACATACACGTCATGAGTGAGTGAGTGTTGTCCAAAAATTTCGATCTTGAGGTATTATATCTTCCTCCAAAAACTCTCACTCCTTTCCATCTCTTCTTCTACCCCTTTCTCAATTTCGCACTTCCCATCATCTAACTTCATATATCGAACTATGTATGAGAGTGTGAGATTCTCCACTTGAATTCGAACCACCTTGTATATATAGCCTTCCAGGGAGATTGAATTACCTGTCTTGAGGCCGACTTGGTGTGGAGGAGAGTAAAATCATTTTTTACTAAAAAATCATTCTTTTTACATGATTCGAAAGCCCAAGAAGGGCCTCTTTTAATGTACAATGACTCTAATGACTCAAAATAAATCCTAGAAGTACTCAATGGGGACATTTCCCTAAAACATGATGACCCAAGCATGAAACCCATGCTTTAATATGTCATAATAATAATAATATTTTCTTCATTCTTTTGATAAGTTCATTTCAAATACATTTATGAAGACCGAAACTAGTTACAAATTTCAACACTCCCTCTTAACTAGGGAGGTATTCATCAGTACAAGTATAAGGAAGATCTAAGGACACTTGAAACATGAATAATTTTAGGCACTGCAATGCCATGGACTAGATTACTGACCAGGGAAATCTATCCAACATCCTCCAACAGTTTAGGCATTGTAATTCCATGGACTAGATTCCTGACCAGGGAAATCTATTCAGGTGGGACTAATATGTACTAAATATTTTAGCTTCTATAGGTACCATTAGGCTTACTTACTAGCCATCAACCCAGGTATCCAGGTGTGTAACCGAGGTCATAGCACTACGACCAATTTTTCCCTCCCTACTTCGGGAACTAGACATCAACGCAAAGTGCCAGCCAGATGTCCTCCCAGGTAACGTCTCACACACAAATTCTAAAGTTCTAGATTATTCCCATCAGTAACAAATCCTTCCTAATCAAATAGATTGGCAACAAATTTCTCCCAATCAAACTGATCAACAAATCTAAGCATGTAAAACATGTTATCAAAATTTCGAGAGATTTACCTGGACAAAAACAA
The DNA here is from genome assembly GCA_000404065.3 of Pinus taeda. NCBI lineage: Eukaryota > Viridiplantae > Streptophyta > Pinopsida > Pinales > Pinaceae > Pinus > Pinus taeda. The sequence goes on from APFE031722832.1 coordinate 13,124, forward strand.
CCCCAATAAGTAACAAACTTTCAAATGTACATAAATAGATACAAATCTTCAAGGTTTTCCATACAACTTGATGTTTCTTCTCAACTTTTTACAATAGGACTGAGAGCTTTCCAAATGAATCTTGAAAGAACATTCCTCAACCATATAGCTTCCTTTCTTACTTTTCATCCAACAACATATTCTACAAATAGATCTGACTCTTCTTATCTCAACAACATTTCAAAATACATTATCCAATTTATTCTTTCATGGTGTCCATCATGACTATGATATGACCTCCCTGTCAACTAGGGAGATTCCTTTCATCTAAGCTCCCTCTTAACATAGGGAGATTTCACCCAGGCTCCTTCTTAACCTAGGGAGTTTTGCTTCTTTTCTATGACATTGGAGAATATTTTATGGATTGTGTCTTTCTTATCAAGGTTATCATGACCATCATCATTCACATAAGTTTCCTCATCATTCTTATCATATCAACTTTACTTTATGGGCATCTTCACCATCTTGAAGATTATGTACTTGTAGAACTTAGAGAGAAAGTACAACCAAAACTATAGAAGCGGGAAGTTAACCATATCATAATCATATAATGGAATTATTCAACTTTAGACATCAAAATACTCAAACTTAGTTACACACAAGAGACACATGCACTTCAACTTCTTGCTAGGGATCTTGTCATAAACCCTAGACTACTTCATTGAAACTTGGAGCATTTCATAGCAACTTTCATTACATCTAGGGTTTCAATGTTTCTTCCAAAGGTATGACATACCCTACTACATCATGTTGCAAACCCTAGAAACAAACAAATATATATCTATAATGTATCTAAAAACTTTCAGAATTCATATGTTAGACCTCCTACTAGGATTACATACAAACCCTAGATATCATACATGAGATTCAAAAATCAAAACAAATCACATATCATACGTAACTAGCTTCCACTAGGATTTGAAGTGAACCTGATATTTTAATTATTCCCAAAAATCATAACTCAAATTTAGATTTCAACAATTTTATACAAATCTCAAATTATCACAATGTCATCATATATTAGTGCTTTGGACTTCTACTAAGGTTTAGTTACAAAACCCTAGGATTCACAAATACTATCGTGAACAACAACAAGGCTTCAAGAAGGGGGTGGCAAGAAGTAATATCTACATAAAGATAGACGAGGATAAGTTACTAGTCATAGTTTATGTTGATGATTTGATTTTTGCTAGTAATAATGATGAGATGAGCCATGAGTTTTCTCAAAATATGTCAAAAGAGTTCGAGATGTCAATGATAGGAGAATTATCTCACTTCCTTGGACTACAAATATCTCAAACCACGACAGGGATGTTTATATCTCAAGCCAAATATCTTAAAGACATGCTTAAAATATATGGAATGGAAGACTGTGCACCCATGAGCACACCTATGACCATAAGTTGCAAATTGAGCAAAAATGATGATTCCCCTCTGGTAGATGCAACTCATTACAGGTCAATAATTGCAGCCCTTTTGTACTTAACTGCTATGAGACCCAATATCATGCAAGCAATAGGAATGGTGGGAATATTTCAATCAGCTCCTAAACAATCCCATTTGTTGGCTGTGAAAAAAATTCTCAGATACCTGAAAGGAACTCCTGATTTCGGTCTCTAGTACCCTAAGAGCTCAACTATTACCTTGACTACATACACCGATGTTGATTGGGCCGAAAATATCGATTCTCAAAAAAGTACTAGTGGAAATGCATTCTTCCTAGGAGACTGTTTAGTATCATGGCTCAACAAAAAACATATATCCATATCACTATCTACAGTTGAAGCTAAGTATATAGCTGTCGCAGATTGTTGTACTCAAATACTATGGATGAAGGAAGCTCTAAAAGATGTCAACATAGGTACAAATCAACCAACTACCATCTATTGTGATAACACAAGTGCGATCAACCTCAACAAAAATCTAGTGATGCACTCAAAGACCAAACATATACCAATCAAATATCATTTCCTTCGTGAACAAGTAGCTGAACAAAACATCATCTTGGAATATATCAATACTAAGGAGGAAATATCTAATATTTTCACAAAATATCTTCCTCGAGAAGCATTTGAACATCTTCGTCAAAAGATGGGAGTTATCTCTTTAGCATCATTTAATTTGATTCATAAATGTTTTGCAGGACAAGGGGAGCAGTTCGATAGGGGGAGTCCCTGAGCACTCCTTTTCCATTGATGTCAAAGGGGGAGAGAGGAAGAATATTGCCATCAATAACAAAGGGGGAGATTGATGACCAAGATTGTCATTGATGTCAATATGGCAATATTCTGGATGAGTAAACAATGATGGGAAGCCATTAGAAAGACATTGGAAACCATTGGAAGAGCTCATTGGAAGCTCAGAAGAGGAGCAGTCAAAGAAAAGCCAGAGGAAGAAGCTCAATGGAAGAAACAAAGAGGAACATGTAGCGGAGAAGCATAAACAGTGGTATCGAAAGCCATAGGAAAGCCAAGTAAGTGTAAGAGCGGGAGATTGAGGAGGAGCCATGTCGGGATCCAAAGAAGTCAATAGAGGATCCAAAAGAGCGGAGGAGTATATAATATAGGCAGAAATCAAGAATACAGATGAAGAATGAATGCACGTGGTTATATTCCAAGAAGCAGGTTTGAAATAGTGACAGTGGTTTTCGGGTGGACTCAAGGATGTAAGTGGTATTTAGGGCTGATCACCCGATACCATTCATTGACTTATGTGTGGTAGGAGAAGGAGAGAGGAAACCGCCTTATCGGGCAGGTAATCCTCGTGCATGTAGCTCACCCGATATCATTGTCAAGCATTGGATCAAATGCATTTTTATCTACAGTGCAAGATCATATATATATATATATATATGGACCCACGGGACCATTACAATATGATGTATTGTTACATCGCAAGCCTTGTTGAAGGTTTTTCCACATGAAGAGCTTTCCAAATGAATCTTGAAAGAAGATTCCTCAACCATATAGCTTCCTTTCTTACTTTTCATGCAACAACATATCCTACAAATAGATCTGACTTTTCTTATCTCAATAACCCTTCAAAATACATTCTCCAATTTATTCTTTCATGGTGTCCATCATGACTATGATATGACCTCCCTGTCAACTAGGGAGATTCCTTTCATCTAAGCTCCCTCTTAACATAGGGAGATTTCATCCAGGCTCCTTCTTAACCTAGGGAGTTTTGCTTCTTTTCTATGACATTGGATTATCTTTTATGGATTGTGTATTTCTTATTAGGGTTATCATGACCATCATCATTCACATAAGTTTCCTCATCATTCTTATCATATCAACTTTACTTTACGGGCATCTTCACCATCTTGAAGACTACGTACTTGTAGAACTTAGAGAGATAGTACAACCAAAACTATAGAAGTGGGAAGTTAACCATATCATAATCATATAATGGAATTATTCAACTTTAATATCAAAATACTCAAACTTAGTTACACACAAGAGACACATGCACTTCAACTTCTTGCTAGGGATCTTGTCATAAACCCTAGACTACTTCATTGAGACTTGGAGCATTTCGTAGCAACTTTCATTACATCTAGGGTTTCAATGTTTCTTCCAGAGATATGACATACCCTACTACATCATGTTGCAAATCCTAGAAACAAACAAATATAGATCTATAATGTATCTAAAGACTTTCAGAATTCATATGTTAGACTTCCTACTAGGATTACATACAAACCCTAGATTTCATACATGAGATTCAAAAATCAAAACCAATCACAACTCAATCAATAACGTGACTAGCTTCCACTAGGATTTGATGTGAACCCTAGATTTTAATTATTCCCAAAAATCATAACTCAAATTCAGATTTCGACAATTTTATACAAATCTCAAATTATCATAATGTCATCATATATCATTGCTTTGGACTTCTACTAAGGTTTAGGTACAAAACCCTAGGAATCACAAATACTATCATCCTAGAGAATAAACTTCGACTAGGGCTTAGTTCCAAACCCTAGGACTCACGACCATAAACAATTAGGTCAACTCATACATATAGGATTTCATCATCATGCATAAGCATATCATAACATGTGTTAGTCAAACCCAACTATACAAATATCAATAAGAGTTAGACATATAACAAACTTGATCAGACTAGGATTTGATCGAACAAACACACACATACCAAGGATTTCATTTCTAAGACATTATAAGGGTCTTTCATATACACCCTACCAAACCCTAATGATCTAAGGTTTCAATGCAAAACATAGCAAACCCTAAATTATCAATACTTCAAAGGTTCAGGATTACCATTCAATCCTATCAATTAAGGGTTTCCATACCCATACCAAAATCCCAAACAAGACATCATCAAGGCATCCGCTAATTTCTTTAGACTTTATCAATTACCCTAAGTAGGCTAGGGTTCCACACATTACCATCGACATATCCCTAAGTTATGGTTTTCACAACGAGCCATTATAGGGTTCCACAAGAATAATCAAAGATATGAGGAGGGTAGATTTATCTAATGATGAATCACACAATCAAGAATCTTTAAGATTCAAGAAGCTAGACACAATGATGTTAGCAATATTTTATCAAGAAGAGCAAAAACTTGTAGTTGAAAACATACCTCATGTTTCTTAACAAACCTTGTAACTCCAATGCTTTTTCTTGTGAGGCCTTCTTCTTTGAGTCTTTAGCAAGTTTTCCTAAGAAAGGAAAATATGAGTAGAAATGTGATTAATATTTAATGCAAACAAAAAAAATAAGGAAAACTAAAAATTAAAATGGTAATAGGATACTTATATTTGGAGGTTGGTGAGGGCTCCCTCCAAGCTTAAGGGATACCTATAATCTTAAGAACAAATAAAAGTGTTTTTCCAAAATATGTTAAACCTACAAATACTAAAAATAAAAAATAAAATAAATAAAGCTTAGATTAAAGGACTTAGTAGTGTAAGTTTTGTTGTCGCCTAAAGGGTACACCTAAGGCACAACTCTCAGAGTGGGGGTTGTCACTCTAATCCCTACTCACTCCATTTAGACTCTCTCCTAGATGATTCAAGGGGGGTAGTCCCTGTAGGTGGATGGATGATGGGAGACATGTTGGAACAATAGGATCTAGGAGATCTAGCGCAAGGAAATTGCTTCTCTAGGTAGCTCGAAATGAGATTAGAGGGCAAGCTATCCTATCAAATTGATGTGAGATTGATAACTTTAGTTAGAATAATATGACACTTAAGATGAAATCACAAGAGACCAGTGCCTAGATACAAAGCTCAAATAAATTAGAGAACTTGCTCTATGATGAAATATTCGTCAAGCCACAAGATAGGCAATGTTATGAGGAGATGTTAGTACAAGATGCAAGGATGATATGCAATGCAAATGCTTTAATGAGACAATGAATATACTTCAAGAAGCTAAATTGTTAATGACATTATGCCAATATGCTTTCAATCATCTAATAAATAAATATGGAAAAGGAACAAGATTACAAGTTATTAACAATGATCAAAAGAAGCAATAAGAATCATTTGATGAAGCAATAGCAATGACAACTAGGTGCTAGAGCAATATCCCAAAAGATGCCTTTAGATAAAGTGACCTAAAGTTGTTTCTTAATTATTTTTTATAGTCAAAATAATTAAATATTATGTAGTAAAATTGCACTTATTAGAGGGTATACAAGATTTCTAAGAAGAAAATCACTACTCAAATCTTAGATAAGAAAGACTCAATAACAATCTCAGGTCAAGTAGCAAGTTAATGAATGTGTGTTTAGGAACTCAAAAGACAACAAGCATTTAAACTTAAATTCCAATCCCACTGAAGTGAACAATGCAAACAATCATCTTCACAATAAGGCTAGAACACTTAAGTCTCACAGATTATACTTATGACAACAATAAATTCTCTTATGACAACATCTAGATTTCTCGAGAGAAACAAGCTAATAGTGGGCTACCTTTATGCCAACTTAAATTCAACAATTCTAAATTTTACCATCTTCTCAAATGTGCATAAGAGACATTCATTCAAATTGTAAATTTTATCCCAATGATTAGACTTCATAAAGCATAAGAGACATTTATTCAAATTGTAAATTTTATCCCAATGATTATTTTCCAATCTATTGAATTAATGTCATGATTTATATGTTTGGTTATGCAAGTTTGTTTGATTTAAAATACTAGGATAAATTTTAGAGAAGCATACCATAGATCCCAATGGCTTGAAAAATTCTTCCAAATCAACGAATTTAATCACCCACCTTCAGATTTGATGCCAAACTTAACTCAAAAAATGCTTCAAAATTTTATGTCGTTGATTGCAATTTTTTTTATGAGTTGTGAGATTGTGTTAAGGTAATATGAAAGTTTGCATTGAAAAATTGGGAAGATACTTTAGGTAGTTGCGAAAGAGATAGAGGAAATATGCAACAAGGAGGAGAAACACAACAAAAAGAAGAGATAAGGAGAATGGTTCAATAGTAAGGGAGAGAAAGGGAGGTTGAGGCAACGAGGAAGGGAAAGAAAAATGAGACAGCATGAGGTTGCAGGTAGGCTGAGAAGGGTTAGCGGGCAGCGAGAGAGACACAACAAGAAAAAAAATAAGGGCAATGTGAGGTTGTGTGGAGGTAAGGCTTTAGGAGCAGCCTCAAATTTTTTTACAAAAACTTCACCCAAACTCAGAAAAATTTCCTCCAAAAGCTCAGTTTAGAAGAATTTTCCAAGTCTTGATATTCTTCTTTTCACTAAATAATATTTCAAATTACGGCCCTCTAAACAAATTTGAGACCAGATCTTCCCCTTTAGGGCCTAGATCTGTCACAAAAACCCAATGTTTCATTGGCGAACTTTAGATCTGTGTTTGCACAAAATGAAAATGAAACCCCATATCCCACATATATACAAAAAATAAACTAAAACCCAAAACCCAATTGTTAGAAATTTAAAATAAAATTACAAAACTTCATATCTATACAAATAAACTATAAATCTATTAGATATGAGTCCGACTCCGCTCCCAGATCTGTAGATTTAAGCTCTGTCTAGCTATATCTATATATTTGGCACAAATTATAAAATATGATTAATTTAAAAAATGAGGTACTAGCCCCGAAGACCCTGTAAAAGGAAAGTCGTAAGATAAGTCTAGGAATTTAGATCAGGAAGGCTCTTTAGATCTTATGCCTTGGGAGTCAGCTGATCTAGCTAAGGACTTCCCTAAATGCCCAAAATTTTTAAATCCAAATGATTTCTGCACACTTCAAATTAAATTGTCAGATTAATAGAGACGTAAAATGACGATGTAATTTTTCTAGAATTAGAGATACCTACTAACTCTATTAAATTAAATTTCTATTTTAAACCCAATAAACTATGCAATATACCTGTACAATAGATTAATCCTCAGAGGCTATTAACTAGTAATTTATAAAAATAATATTTAGCAAAACATTAAAAACAATATTACCATAAGATGCAGGAGAGGAATACCACCATCAATGTAAACCCCAAAGGCTTTGCGTTATTATTATTCCAGAAAATATTACAAGAGAGCTTCAAGAGCAAGCACATGATCCAAAGATCAAATGTTTTGATAAGCAAATGACTTCTTATTTATAGATAAATTCTCTAAAGAAATAGTTGTCTTGATCTCCATCAAAGTAATCTCATCTGTTAATAAATATTTAATTATCTTTTAATCTCCACCGTCGAAATATTTATCTTTTGAGGAATTTTTGAATTCCTCTTTTAATTCATTTTTAATTAGCTCAAAATTGATTATTTTGAGCTAATTTCCTCAACTTTTTGACTTTGACTTAACCATCAAGGCCCAAGGGTACAAAACTTCTTGAAATTTTCAATATTCCATTGGTGGGAGACCTCCAAAACTAAATCTCTCTAGAACCCATGAATTTTTATTTCTATTTTGGAGAATTTCTTTTTCCTAAGATTTAAATTTGACTCTAATTAATTAAATTTCTAGCTTAGGATTTTTAATTTATTTTTGCCAGAAAATTTAATTAATTGACATATGCATTAGGGGAATATTGAAGTCTAAAATGGGTCTCCTAAAGAAATTATAAAATAATAGTGGAAATAATAAAATAAGATTAGATTACATCATCAAAGTTTAGAGGGAAAAAAAGAAGAAAAAAATCAACTCGTATTTTCAACTTATCTCCCTTTGGGTATACTCAAATTTCAAGCGACAACACTCGTTAGATGCAAAATTTGATTCCTCATCTAAGTAGCACATATGTTTCATACTTTTGATAGACCTTGCTGCATGAAAAATGAGAAATACATGAAAAGTGTGATTGCAATCATGTTTTTTTCATGTATTTCTCATTTTTTTTGTAGCAAGGTCCATCGAAAGTATGCAACATGGGTACTCCTTCAACGAGGAATTAAATTTTGCATCCAAAGGGTACTTGTTAATCAAGGTTTTCATTGATGTCAGTATGGAATTGTTGGAGATGAAAAGTATTCTTGTGATGCATGAATAACCCTTTTGTGATGTTTCCCTAACCTCATGCAAACCCTAGGAAGAAACCCTAACCCTAGCCAAACCCTAAATTGCAAGAAACCATAGATTTCTATTATGCCCTAGCCTTAGTTGAAGCATGAATTATGGCGATGAAGACCTAATCCTAATAAGTCCAGGACAATGATGACCCTAGCTTTATTGTAGCTAACCTTGTTATCCTAAGTCCCAAATGCATATACCAAATATTTAACACTGCCCTACGAGCATAAATATGATGAAATCCTAGATAATGAAATCCTAAACATAAATGGAACCATAAGCCTATGAAGAATCCTAATACTAATGATGCCCTTAACATAAATAAATGAAACCCTAACCTTGCCGCTCGCTCTTCCAATATCCGCTGCTGTAGTTAGTTCCTCAATCCAAAGGGTAGTTCAACTATGAAATGATCCTCCATCCAAGATGTTGTTGTTATAGTAGCTGTCCAAAATATCAAGAACTGCGTACCCGTACCTCTCGCTCACATATGAAAAGAAGATTAGTGTGTGGTGCCTAAAGAGAATAACCAAATGAAACCCTAACCTTGGAAACAAATTCCTAAATCCTAAATAAAATCCTAATGACCCTAATCTTTCTTTAATTAAATATATCCCTAACCATTATACTATTGAAGATCCTCAAAGTTAATTAAAAATATCTGCACATTATTGTGGGCTCCTTAGTTTGTAAAGTCCGACATGACAAGCTAGCAATTGTAACTTTTTTACTACATGACAACATTCAAATATTTACACATGTCGAGTTCACCTTACGTAAGTCGGCTTCAATATCCTACATTGAGCATTGGTCGGCTCCACCAACTCAGATGTAATTGTTCAAATGTGTATATATACATGGCTTGATCTCATTCAGTTCATTGATCTATCTTGGTCATAGAAATCTCAGAAAGGACGTAGCAAAAAAGGATCCAACTCAGAACAACTTGGTCCATCGAAGCCCAGATCAACTCAGTGAAAGGAAGCTCAGAAGTTCAGATCTCGACACTAAAACAGAAACATGTTCACATCTCATGAACTGAAGACCAATCCACAATTTCTATAGAACGTTGATGACATCATCATAGAGCTCGACACATGGCTGAACATCCCTATGAGAAACACAGAATTGCAGACCCATTGTGGCTTAGACCCTATGGCAGATTCATAGCTCAGATTATAACTCAGTGAAGAGATATAGAACAAAGACAAGGATCAATTCACAGGACGAGGAGAAAAAAAAAACAAGATTACAATTTGGACAATATTTTTGTTAAGGTACATTTCAAGCTCGGACAAACCCATTGGAGGCTCAGACTTTGGAACAATGTTATAGATCTATGATTGAAGCTCATATCACCAGTTATTTGTGTAAGCTCAGATATGTGATATGTGAGCTCGGATCTGTGATTATAGCTCGGACCTACATTGATAAATTTTCCCACAATCAATTGTTCTCTATTTCTATTTACATTCGACACCTCTAACAGGCCCTCCAACTCCAATCGTCACGTTATTCATTACAAAAAACCACTATATATATTCCTTTGTGAATTTTTGCTACTTGGGCTTGAGATCAAATATTCTAGGACGGTTAAATTAAGCGAGGACCCGTGGCAGTCAGTGTAATATCTAACTCGAATCAAAGAGTAGGGAAACACAAAATAGAACCTTTAAATTGTGTTTCTTTTGGACAACGTATCTGTGGAAGCCTTGTGATAGAAACGTTTGATATAACTACACATCATAGGCATAGAATATTTCTTGGACCTATAAAGACAATTTTGATTTGTGGAAAATCCTCTCCAAAATATTTGTGCATCAAGTTATAGACAAATACCTTAATTGCAGATTTATTAGGACTTGCTTTTTGTAACAACAGGATTATCAAAGACTTTGATTTGTTGAAGTAGATATTTACCTTTATTGTGAAGTTGTGCTTGTTTGGAAACAAATATCTTGAAGTTGACATCCTGGAGAAGATAACTTTGGATTAATTTGTGTAGCAGTGGAAGTCTAATTGCAACATCATATAGAATATCAGTTGAAGATTCTTTTGAAATAGAGAATTGGGTATGGAGAGCATAAAGAAGGAGCAACATGATTGAAGCATTGATGTAGTACCTTAAGAATTTCTTTGGGTACCATGAAGGACAACGGATACACTTTCATGTGAAGAGAACCACAAGTTTTTCATTGATGATGCAATGTGGATACTAAAGTGAAGGAATAGCTGAAGATTGATAGGGCTCGTTGAAGAAGACATTTGGAGCCATGAAGTATAACAAAATATACCTTAATGAAGTAAATAAAGGGTTGGAGCCCAAGAGGTTGGAGCTTCAAAAAGATAAGGTTGGTGCCTTGGAGAGTAGGGTTGGAGCCCTTGAGGTTGGTGCCTCAAAATTGACAAGGTTGGAGCCTTGGAAGTTCAAGTCGGTGCTTGGAAAATACAGGTTGGAGCACAGAAGATTGAATATCAGTGTCTTCATCTAGGTATGGAGCCCTACATATATTGTATTTGATTTATTGTAAAGAAGAAATTAATAAAAACATTTATTCTTATTGTTTATTTTGTGTTCTAAATATAAGTGTTGTAACTGGTCAAAGTAACAATTGAAAAGAAATACTAATTCAACCCCCCTCTCAGTATTTCCAACAGTACTCCCGCTCAAAATTTGAGTAAAAGCTCAGGGAGATAAGTTGAAAATACGAGTTGAAAAAATAGTTTTCTTGTTTTATTATTATTTGATCTTTTTACCTTTTTACTCCAAAAATGGTGAATCATCCCCCATGGTTGACATCATCATCTTGAATCTTATTGGTTCTTATAAATTTTAATTTGGTTGTACATTTTTATTAGGAGGCCCATTTTAGACCTCAAAATTCCCTAATGAGGGGATTAATAATTTTTTCCAACCCTCTAATATTTTAGCATCACCACTAAAATATTATTTACATAAGATAATTACATTTATCCCATGAAGGGGGAACACCCATTCGTTATAGAACCTCAATTATTTTACCCAATTCTACGACTCAATATGATCTAGTAGATCAAGTGATTTGTAATAAAATAATTTAGTCAATTAGCTAAAATTATTCCCAAATCACTTTACAGAAGACTCAACTAGAACACTAGGACTTACCTAAGACCTTGACGACAAAATCCACCCTAACATTGGGGTGAGGTTGGAGGGAAAAACTTCGTTGATCATCTGTATCTAAAACACAAATGAACCAATGAGACAAAAAAACCTCATAGGATAGAAATCATCACCAAAATAATATGCATACCTAAGTTGTTACATACATAATGGTCTTACTAAGATCATTTACATTACAAACACGTAGAATGGGTTTACAAATTTGACAAACAAGTCAACTGATGATGAAACCTGGATGGTATGAACATTGGAACATGATGAGATCCCTTTTGCGAGAAAAGGGGTGTACTGTTATAGGGTAGTTGACTTGGAGTGGCCAACAAATCCCTTATATCCAGTTCTTTGGTCTTAGTCTTCTTTGGAGATCCTTCTTCAATAACATTGGCTTGGTCTCTGCTTCTTTTCTTGTTCTTCGGATTGCTGAGACATTCACTTCTATAGTGACCCATCTTGTGGCATTGGTAGCATTCTATCTTGAACATATCAAACTTCCTTATTGGCCTCTTGACTTCTTGGAGTGTCATTTCTTGTGAGAAGAAAAGTATGAATTTTAAACCTTTTGTTCTTCGTTATTGGATACTAATGAAATTATCATTTATTCTTGTGTGCAAGCATTCCACAATTTTTCAAAGGTAGGAGCTTATTTCCAACTATTGATACCTGAAGCAAGAGAACTCCAACTAGCTAGTAATCCCAATAGTGCAATGATTACTAACTCCTTTTTCGGTACAATTTCATCTATGAATTGAAGTTCATCTCTAATCCTATATATCCTTACAAAGAAGGAAGCCACAATATCATCCTTTGTCATATTTGTAGTCCTTAACTTATTTTTCAAATGTGCTACTTCACTGATGTTCTTGATAGTGAATAATTTTGAAAAAACTTCATACATTTGTTGAGCATGGTCTATATTTGAAATCTATGAGAAAAGATTGTCTTTTATTTTTTCTACCATCAGTGTCATAGCCAATGTTTCTAATTCTCTATACTTCACCTTGTCTGCATCACTAGATTCTTCGTTATGTTTCTTCATTTTTCCTTCGACCAAATCCAAGACCTTGTTCTTTTCAAGAATGAGGTCAATTCTCTTCTTACAAGATCTATAGTTTGATGCTCCTTCCAATGTGTTCTCACTTTTAATTGTGTTAGACATTGTCATTGAAGATAGTGAGCTTCTTCTCTTATAAAAACTCCTTATATGATGCCTTGATCAATCCTTTAGATTCTTTTTTAGTAGATACTTCAAAAATACATTTCTCCTCCTTCACCTGAGCTCTAATACCATGTTAGAAAATTGGAAAGGCAAAAATATTTTCTTATATAGATAATTACTTGTGATTTTTTTATCTTTATGTTCACCTTTTATCTTTTAGTTCATCAATCAATTACCAAAACAATGACACAAGGACAACATATGTAAGTAGACAGCCAGGGAAATACCCCTATCTAGGGGAAAACCTAGTCAACAATTCTTCCTTCAATATATTCTCGAGATAATATAAGACTCTAGACCTAGACAAAGACTTCCTCCACACCAATTCAGTGCTCAATCCTTCTTGCAAATGATAACCCTTCCAAAGAAAATTCGACCTAGCAGCATCAAAAACAACTTCAATCCAATAGTAGCTTCGAACCAGTAGCAGTAGCAATAGCTTCAACTAGACTAGAAAGACTTCGATCTCCCTTGATACACCTCAAAAGTGAGTGAGAGTTGTCCCAAAATTTCGATCTTGAGGTCTTCTATCTTACTTCAGAAACTCACACTCCTTTCCAACTCTTCTTTTAGCCCTTTCTCAATTTCACACTTCCCAACTTCCAGCTTCAGATATCAAACTATGTATGAGAGTGTGTGATGCTCCAAATGAATTCAACTTCCTTGTATATATAGCATTCCAGGGAGGTCGAATTACTTGTCTTGAGGCTGACTTGATCTTCTTGAGTATGAGTTGGTGTGGAAGAGACTAAATTCATTTTTGACTCAAAAATAATTCTTTTTACATGATTCGAAAGCCCAAGAAGGGTCTCCTTTAGTGTACAATGGCTCTAATGACTCAGAATAAATCCTAGAAGTCCTCAATGGGGTCTTTGACCTAAAACATGATGACCCAAGCATGAAACCCATGCTTTAATAAGTCGTGAAAATAATAATAATATTTTCTTCATTCTTTTGATAAGTTCATTTCAAATACATTTATGAAGACTGACCCTAGTTACAAATTTTAGAAATTCACTTAATTCCATGATTTTAGGGCCTAAGATTTAATGACAGAATGTGCAACAAATAACATCTAAGGGGTCGAATGCTCTAATACCATTGAAGCAATAAAACTCAGAATTGTTTGTGCTTTTAATATGTAAAATAGACAATGTATAGTAAGTAAAATATTATATAAAGATCAATGTACAAGAGTGATTGAGTGTTACAATGAGGGCTCACTTATATACCCAGGGAGGTGCCCCTTTATGGTTGGACATGTCTTTTTAGACATGATTTTCCATTTAAATATGACTATTAAATAATTTTTACTTTATTTTATTTATTTATAATTATTTTATTTTACATCAATTATATTCATAACATTGTCCTCTCTTGTCAAAAAAGATTTTTCCTCAAAGCTTTATTGTTGACAATTTTCTTCACCTTTTCCACGTGGAATTCGAGATGTGTAATATGTTATTCAACTTTATTCTAGTTTCCCTCAATTTTTTTAATATTTAATATATTATAATATTAATATAAATTTTATTAATTAATAAACTTATTTTATAATATTTTATAAAGTTACTTTGTTAAGTTTCTTCCTATATACCATCGTATCTTCCGAGAAGGCTCTTCCGTTGACTGTTGGCATCATTTTCTGGTTTTGTCTTGCTCAGAAAAAGTACAAGAGCTAAAGGTACAAGAGCTTTTATCCTATTGAACCCTGCATCAACTATTGCCCTCAACACTTCCAATGTTCCAAGTCACATAACTCCTTGGCGATTGAACACAAATCTGCCCAATTTTTGTATGCGCTCTTGCTCATCCTTCCTTGCAGCTTTATGATCCTCTATGATGGCTTTGGCTTTGCCACTTTTACTGATAATCACTCGAGAATATCCAGCATTGGGAACCACCAATTTTCCATAAAAAATGAAAGCAGTCACACTGCTGGTACTATTGCAAAGATCCAATTTCAAAATTTCTTCATCTGTTCTCAAGCACCCAGATTTAACTGCATATTCAAGAATTTATTATCAAGAAGATTATTTTTCTTGAAAAATTCAATGTTTGAATTTACTTAATTTCTGATTACCTGAAGTAAGGCTTCCAAGATATCATGACCAATATTTTCAACAAATTTGCAGCTTGGTGACCAACATGACTGTCAAATACACCAGAAAATGAGATGTCCTCGATTTGATTCCCCACCCCTTCAACTCGTTTTTTTTTTGGTGGGTGAAGATTCTTTTCACATCTCAACTCTGAATTGGTTCTTTGGCATATCCATATTGTTAGAGTTCTATGTTATAGTAATTAAAGTCAAGTTTGGTCTTTTTATTATTATGGTCAATTTGTAAGGTGTTGCTATGATCTCATAGAGAGCAAGTCTTAGTGTCAATTTAGGATAGGATATACTAAAGTTTTGAGTGGTGAAAGAAACCAAGTTATCAAGTTATTAAACGGTCTTGGTTTAGTAAGTCTAAGGTTAATGTGTCATCCAAGTCACGGATAAAGGAAATAATTGGTTTGGTTTTTCATTATTGGGACAATTTAGTGATGTATTTTCACTTAGTGACATGGTCAAATTAGATAGTACACCATATCTTTGTCACCATAAGTTGTTGTTGCACTTCTCCTTTGCGACGCACTTGAAAATTAGTTATCATTTCAATTAAAGGAAGTCTTGGACCACATGGAGGGTTATAAAGATATGTTTTAACTTTCAAAAATACATTGAGCACGTTATTCATCCTCCTTGGATGCCCTGATGTCAACGAGAGATTGCTGTGTTTTGGTTGCAGGATTTGGGAGGGCTAACTTCCAACCCTAAAGATTGGTTTTTGGTTACCTTTGGGTTTCTCTCCTCATCCTGGAGGAATTGAAAAGTGCTAACATAGTGGTGCCATTGCTGGGGAGCGAAGGGGGTTCCATCTTCCCTCAGAAATAACCATCAAGTTTTAGATATGATTACTGATAGTGAACAGAGATCAGACACAAGAAGGTTATGCATTATTCATTGGGAAAATCCATTGTCAACGAGATCCAAAATTCAAAGTTCAACGTTCCATGACAACTCCACTATCCAAAAAATTTAGAGTTTAAAGTACGGATCCATTTTCCTAATCAATAAAGATGACAAGGTATATGGCAAATCTTGTTTCTATTGAAGGTTTTAATGAACATTGGGACAATTTTTATGATGATCATATTGATGAAGCCTTTTCAAAAAATTTATTTTTTATTTAAATTCATGCAAATATTCTTCCATAGATAAAGCTCATTTTCTTGGAGGATTTGTTCTAAAACTTGAGAGAGATGTTCATGTCTTATAGGCTCAAATACAGTCCCACAACTTCCAAGATCAAAGTCAATCTTTTGAAATCTTTTTCCAGCTAAAACAAAAGGAGGTAGTGTTGCCGTCGTTTCTCATCATGGAATAATGTTTTGTCTTTGAACAAGAATTTGACAATTAAAAGTTGAAGTCATGGTTTGACATAGAGAATAAATCTAAAAAATTCAACCTGGATGATCCAGTCATTGAATACCTTAAGGATCATTAAACAAATCAAGTCTTTTATGATCCCGTAGCTCACTATATGGAAGATTTTTTCAGCTTATGTTTTCAATATGGATACCGAATGCATCATGAGTTTCCACCATCATTACACTGTCCAATTTCAATATGGTGCAAGCATAGTCAAGAAATCCACTTATTTCAGCAACTACTTGATTGGCTTCACTTACATTTTTGTATCACTTGATTTCAGCAGTTCTTCAGCAGGTTAGAGTAGGAAGTGGTGTGCAATAAGCTTGTTGGGAAAATATTTATTTCAACTTTCAATTTTAGTTTCCAACATGTACAATTTAGTTCAATTAGAATGTAGGTCACAGTTTGCAGGTTGTAGTCTTCAAGATTAGGAGCAACCTAATGTATCAAGCTACTAGTCTACAATGTTCTTTGACACCTCATAGGGAGGATGTCATCCCCATTGGATCCAATGATAGAGTCATATGTTATAGTAATCAAAGACAAGTTTGGTATTTTCATTATTCTGGTCAATTTGTAAAGTGTTTCTATGATCTCATAGGGATCAAGTCTTAATGTCAATTTAGGATAGGATATACTAAAGTTTTGAGTGGTGAAAGAAATCAAGTTATCAAGTTCTTAAAAAGTCTAGGTTTAGTAAGTCTAGGGTTAATGTGTTATCCAAGTGATGGATAAAGGCAATAATTGGTTTGAAATTTCATTATTGGGACAAGTTAGTGATGTATTTTCAGTCAATGGCATGGTCAAATCAGATAGTATCCATATCTTTGTCACGAACGTTGCTGCTGTATTTCTCCTTTATGTTGCGCTTGAACATTAGTCATCATTGCAATTAAAGGAAGTCCTAGACCACATGGTAGGTTATAAAGATATGTTTAACTTTAAAAAATCCATCGATCATGTTAGTCATCCTCCTTAGATGCCCTGAATATCAACGAGATCTCGCTGCTTTTTGGATGCAGGGGATCCACTGCACTTCTGCATACCAAGGGTTTTCTCACCACCACGACCACATCCAAGTTTCAATTTTTTGTTTTCTGAAATGATCTATGTTGTATGAAGTCTAATTCTTCTTTAATAATCGAGGATATCACCCAGATGAGATTTCAACCCACAAAACCTTTAACTCATTGCACCTCCTTGCTGCGCTTTCCTCGATGCGCTTGTGTTTTGGTAAATTTGCTACGCTACTGTCAAAGGCATTAAAATTTGCTAGAAGATTAGAGTTTTGGAATTCATTTTTTTGTATGTAGAAAAAAGGAAGGTATTTAAGGTGGTCGATGTCATCTATCAATCATTTTTCTCAATCAGAGACTTCAACACCTGGTCAAACCCATGAAAATGAAGTTTCACAGTGCTTAGTTGCTACACTTTTTTTGTAGGTGATGATTCTCAAGAATGGAGGTTTTCAATTCAAACAGATGTTTTCTAATAGGTATATGATGTTTTAGGGGTTTTTTTCCACCCATTTGACACATTCATAGATCTAAGAGATCATCAAAAGTATGAGAATGATGAATTCACTACATTTTTTTCATAGGTGCCATAGATTGGAATATTTGAATGAATCTTTACAGCCTAGTTTTTAAGGTTTCATCATTTCTTGTTTTAGTCATGATCTTTGGGCGCAAATTCTGAGGCGTTGGAGAAGAATTTTCTAAGATTGAGAGAGGTTTATCTTGAGCACAAGCTCATATACACAAAAATCCTTTAGTTTTGTAACAAATGTCATGATTTGAGAGATATGATCTAATATTTGACCCCTATTTTCCATAAATTTGATCCCTATTTCCCAGCAGGAAGTTCCAAATCTTAATGTAATGGATTCTATCTTTCTAGATTTTCCTCCATGCCCAATGGATTTTCCCGCTCCCCTATCATCAAATAATTGGAATTATTCTACCTTAATCTATAGACCTAGCCTAAGATCCAGAAAATTTCATAAGAGAGAGTTCTCTCTAGGTTTGGAATGGCTAGCTTCCAACCCTCAAGATTGGTTTGTGGTTACCTTTGGGTTCCTCTCCTCAACCTAGAGGAATTATGAAGTGCTAACACATATTCTACCCACACTTTTTTTTTATATTCATAAAACTTAGAATTTCCAAAAGCATCAATCTTAGATTCCTTTTTTAATGCTTTCCATTGAGACAAGTTCTCAACAGGGTCTAAAACTGGACATACATATTGAGATCGAATTCTAGCATTATTATTCACTACAACATTTTATAAGACATTTGCACACTTTCCCCATGTGGGCTTCACATCATCAACAAGCTTCGTTCGTGTGGGCTGTGGGGACTAGTTTGACTTCACAAGTGGAGGTGACATTGACCCCATTAATAGCTTCAAATTTCTTGGTTGTTTGATTAGTGTCCATTGCTTCTAAATCAACTGATGCAAGGGAGTATTTATAATCTGATAAGGAATCGTACTCTTCAACACTACATGTAGGAATTTACAGGGTAAGTTCCTCAGACAGAACACCAAAATGACATCGCTCACAAACAGATCACAGATCAATACACCAGTATTTTGACGTGGTTAAAACCCTCAGAGAGGGAAACAATCCATGGCCTGTGCCAACATGGCTACTACAGGCAACTTATTAATAAAAGAATGAAAATTTACATAAGCTTCTCTCATGCACGGTTAACCTACAAATGACCCTCCATGCGTTTTAAATAGAATTCATGGACCAATCGGGTGTCAAGCCACGGATCAAGTGTCGGTAATACCGGGGAGAGAATGAACCGTCGGATCACTACATATCATGACCGTCGGATTGTAAGTTACAAAATGTACAACGGTAAAGAAACACACTTTACCTAACTCTATACTAGACCAAGTTATACTTAACTATTCCTACGTGTCGGAATATCCTAACACTACTCTCGTAATTATGATATCTAGTTTGCCTTTGCACAACCGATGGACTCATTTTGGATGCATTTGGAATTACTCCTTCAAACTCCTCTTCATTTTCAACTATCCCGTATGAGCTTCCTAAACTTGTTATTGAATTATATCAATTATCAAGAATAAAAATTATTTCTAGAATGGCAAACATTACTAATGGTAATCCCACTTCCTGTATAAGAGCCACTATAGGATTAAGAATTTTCAGAAACAATAGCTTCTTCATGTTTAGCTGTCATATACCCATTTTGATCATCAGTCTTGTTTAAGTCACCCTTATAAAATCCTAATTCAACACGTTCAACATCATTTTCTCAGTTAGAGAATTCTTTATTGTTAGTCTCTTTCAAGTCAATGTCCTCTTCCATTGTAGGTGTTGAATCTGGTGTTTGAAAGCCTTTAATGATTCTGCAAATGATTTTTTTCTTTGTTGTATTTGTTGTAATGCTTCTCCAATTTCATTTAACAATTTAGATTTATGATATGCACTTAATTCCATGATTTTAGGGCCTAATATTTAATGGAAGAATGTGCAATGAATAACATCCAAGGGGTTGAATGGCTCTGATAACACTGAAGCAATAAAACTCAAAATTGTTTGCGCTTTTAATATGTAAAATACACAATGTATTGTAAATAATATTTCATTAATAAGATCAATGTATATGAGTGATTGAATGTTACAATGAGGGCCCACTTATATACCTAAGAAGGTGCCCCTTCATGATTGGACATATATTTTTAGACATGCCTTTCCATTTAACTAATGACTATTTAAATCATTATTACTTTGATATTTTTATTATTTATATTTATTGTATTTTGTTTTATTTTATAT
>APFE031722851.1:3579-24391 GCA_000404065.3 Pinus taeda
TGATGATACATCCTTTTCTTAAGCTTTAGCTATTACACGGCGGGTAACTGATTTTGGCTGTCTTCTCGGGATCTTCATGTTCCTTCGCCATTTCCCCATGCTGTTCATGCTGACTGTGTTCTTTTTCTTTAGACTTCCGCTTGATTATGCCACCTCACAATTCTCTAGATAGCTGCCATCTGTTGTCCATGGCTGTTACAAAATAGCTTGCTTTAGGTAATTGCTGTTGCTGGTGTTGCAGCAACTGCGTAGTTGCTGTTTCTGGTGTTGCAGCAACTACGTAGTTGCTGTTTTTAGTGTTACAACAACTATTCATTATAACTCCTGCAAGCTTAAGACAATTATTTGACAATTTAGTCAACGTTTCCAAGGATAAGTATAAAGATATTCACGAATATGAAATAAACAATTAAACATAGACGTGCGGAAGGTTACTTCATACCTTGGGGTTAATATGTCATTATAAAATAAAAGCTTTCATTTATGACTGCAAAAAGGGTAATTATACGGCAAAAGATAAGGTCAAAAATAGGTCAATTGTGAGTCCCAACAACAGCATGAATAGCTCATCCAAACAAACAAAAAGATCATGGAGCAGATAGCACAACTCACCTAGATCAACCCAAAGAGATCATGGGGTATCTCTGGCATGAGAGAGCTCCCTGCCAGCACTGCAAAATACCAGAATGAGGTTATTCTGCTATTAGAAGAAGAAAACTCTAAGCCATGCTTGCCTAGTCAGGGCATCAAACCGTTAAAATGACAGAGAGGATAGATTAAGACACTTCGAGCCTTTGAGAGCTCAGGAGAATTGTAAAAGGCCTATAAATGGTTGAAAGAAAGATGTAACAAGGGTTCAACTTCTAGAGACTGTAAAGACTTTGCTACTCAAACGTCTCATCTTCATTCATTAGCAAATATAAGCTTCTTTTGCTGTTATATGTTCAATATTCCATTTTCTCTTCTGTTCTAAGCTTGCACTTGAATAGGTTGTTCATGTTTCTTCTGTATCTAATGCTAGATAATTGTCATCTTATCTTTGCATTGATAAATTAGATTTGCAAGCTTCTTTTACTTCCTGTAGCTAGCCATTCATATGTGTTTATATATGCATCTTCCAGTATAGTCAGTATTCTCCATCTATTCATTGAATCTACAAACTATTGAGAATTAGTGGTCTAAAGCCTTGTAAGCTAAGGGTGTTCATGCATGTCTTGAGTAAAAACAAAGTTGAAATGGTTATCTAGCTTGATCTAATCCATCATTCACTCCAATAGTTCAAAGAAAAATATTGAAGATTATATGTTACTAGGCATCTCTGAGCTGCAACCTAGGAGAGTTTCCTGGAGTGATAACATAATTGGCACCATTGTCGAGGAGATGAGACTGAAACTCAGCTA
Source organism: Pinus taeda (assembly GCA_000404065.3). Classification (NCBI taxonomy): domain Eukaryota; kingdom Viridiplantae; phylum Streptophyta; class Pinopsida; order Pinales; family Pinaceae; genus Pinus; species Pinus taeda. The sequence goes on from APFE031722851.1 coordinate 4,980, forward strand.
CCCTGGGAAAAAACACAGATCCAGCTTTGATGATAGACAAAGTTTGGGCACTTTTTTGGTTGTAATCATCTATTTGGTGACTCTATTGGAGGCCGAACCTCTTGGTGACTCCACTTCATAGTTCTGGCTCAGTTTGTGAGGCATACTCAGAGAAATCCTCAGAAGTCACAAGTTGACCCAGTACCTGACCCTGAAAAAATCATCAAAGAGAGAAAGGTATTGCATAAAGGAGCATCAGGTTCAGGCAAACCTAAACAATCTCCTATATTTATTCAAGAAAATTCTGTAATAGAACAAATACATGTTGAGAGTATAGCTTCTAATACTAGCAGTGAAGAAAAAAATCTCAGAGATTCATAAAGCTCCTTATTCTTTAGGTTCTTCTTTTGTTGTAAGCCCAAAGGAAACCTCACCTCCTATCCATCATACTCCTTTAGTCCTATCAATCACTTCTCAACCCTCTGTCATTAGGATTTCCAGTACCCTCATAGCCACCACAGCTATGGTAGGCCCACAAGCACCCACCAAAATGGAAAAAATCATAGCTGCTAAGTATGGACCTCTAATACTGCCCACTCCTTTGAATGCCATGCCTACTGGAGAATATCAGAAGTATATGCCTAAGTTCATTGTGACTGAAGGTGTCACAACTGAAGAACATCTTGAATCATTCTATAGCTATGCTGATAACCTGTACATTAGTGAAGATGATGTGTGGATGAGTGTCTTTGTCCAAAGCCTAGATGGAGAGGCTAGAAAATGGTTCAGAGAACTGACCCCAAGATCTATAGCAGATGTTGAGGCTCTAGATGATGAATTCCTAAGGCATTGGGGGATAAGAAGGATCTCCTCTACTACTACACTGAGTTTGGGAACTTAAAGAGGGAAAATGGTGAGTTTCTGTTAGATTTTAATAAGAGGTTTAACGACATGTATAGCGAGATACCAGCTAAAGTAAAACCCACCTCTACCTCTGCTAAACTCACCTATGCTAGTGCTTTTGATTCTGACTTCTGTTTACTATTGAGGGAGAGACGGTGTGCTACTTTGGCTAATATGTAGGATGCAGCCTTGGAAGTAGAATCAAACATCATGACTACAGAGGAGCTCAAGGGAAATGTTGATAGAAGGAGACAGAGGGGCGAGTCTTCATCATCTGCAGATCCCAAGATAGATAAAATGACCAAGATAATAGAATCATTAGCCTCTGATATCTCCAAATTAAAGGTTGAGCAGCACTCTAGGAAAGGAAGAGTTCCTAACACCTTTGCTCCTAGAGATCCAAATCCATATAGAAGAACCAATGAGTAGTTGCAGATTCTACAAAGAAGCAAAGATGCTAATGAAGACCAAAGGGTGAAGACCCATTTTCAAAATGCAGTGATGGAAGAAGAGAAGTTTGAAGAAGATTATGAGATCCATTGTATGGAATACAAAGGCAGCTCCCCTTTTTTGATCAAAGTTGCCTATGAAAAGTCATTATTCAATGACCAGATCAGCCAAGAGTGGGACAGTGAAGCTGTTCTACAAACGGAAGATCAACACAGATATAATATGAGGTCGAAGACAAATAATGTCAAGGAAACTCTTCTTCAAAAAGTAGATGTCCCTACAGAACAACAAGCTAATAAGCAGAAGCAACTAGCAGTTGATCCTATCATCCTCAAAGCTCCAGCCCACAAGGTAAGAGGCCTTGACAAGTCTCCTTCTCCTTTCAATTTTCAATCAGAAATTTAGAAGCTAAGAATACCTATGCCTCTGATTGAACTAGTGAAGAATGAGTCCTTCAAGAAATTCATCCTCCAGGCACTTGAGCCTAAAGCCATCCAAGCCTCCACTGATTATGTAAATTTGCAAGATGACCAACCAGTTATTATTCTCAGCCCGATGATTGAAAATTGTGAGGACAACTCCCTATCATTCTATGTATCTCTGACTATTCATGATAAAATCCTTCACAATTTCCTTCTGGACATTGGAACCAGCCATAATCTAATGCCCAAGGCTATCATGGATAAATTGGGTCTTGACATTACCAAGCCTTATCATGACCTATTTTCTTTTGACTCTAGAAAATGAAATGCCTGGGATTAATCAAGGACCTAGCCATCACTTTGTCTCAGTTTCCCATGAAGAGCATGATGATGGATATTGTGGTAGCAGATGTACCCCCCAAGTTTGGCATGTTGCTTTCCAAAGGTTGGATCAAGAGATTAGGTGGAACATTGCAAAATGATCTGTCCTATGCTACTGTCCCAGTTTTTGGAGGTGAAAATAGGAGATTGTACAGAGAATCTCAGTTGGTTTATACCATCAATGATGAGAGGAATCCCACTAATCATCCCATCTATGCTATTAACACTGATTTTGGAGCTTGTTTTCTTTAGATTGAAGAATCTCAGTTGGCCTCCACTCAGCTTAAAAAACCAGTTTGCCAGATCACAGAGGGGGAAGGCCCACAAATTTGGGACATGTTCTTAGATGGAGCTTGCTCTAAGGAAGCTACAAGAGCAGGTATATTCCTTGTGTCCCCCACATAGGAATGCATTGATTCATATTTTATATTAACTTTTCAGGTGAACAAAACCTTCCAAACAAAACATCTAAGGCTGAAAGCATACAAAGATGAGGTGAAATATAGACCATCTCTGCCTGACAACGTCAAATACTGGAATTTTTTTGAAAAGGATGATCAAATTAATAGGCTTTTACAAGCCTTTGATGAATTTGCTGAAATGCACATTGACCAAGAGAAAGAAACCTTTGATAGGAAGGCAAAAGTGGACAATTTCCAAGTTGGTGATTGGTTTCTCAAAAGGGATGCATTGAAGGAAAAGAAGGACAACCATGGTGAATTTGATGCCTTTTGGATAGGACTACTTGTCATTGCTCAAGATCATATGAGAAACATTTTCATTATGCACAGTCTGGAAGGAGGAGATGTTTTTGGTAGCCTAGTCAATGGGAAGTTCTTCAAATTTTATTTCAATTAAGGCTTTAAAGCCTTGGTATTGCAAATACGTTTTTCAAGTTTTTATTTCATGCAAAATAGACTCCATGCCCAATGGAACACTAGAAGGGAGATTTAATTTTGGTTTTACATGAAAGGCATTGTTCTGTAGTTCTTGAAACGTCATAGGGAGGCTTTCATCCCTAGAAGGAGCCAGTGTTAGCCTTGTTAGCAAAAGGCCCAAAAATAGATCCAAATATGCTCTTTAAAGTCCCCATAAGCCAACAAAATCATGTCATTAGATCCAAATATGCTCTTGAAGTCTTCAAAAGCTACTTAAGATCATCCAAAGATCAAAACCAATGCAAGAGGACAGCCGTTGGAAGGGTGGAAATGCACTATCGGGAGGCTAAAACACTCTAAAACCATGAAAAAACCAAGTATCACAGGCTTAAACGGAAAAAGACTAGTAGCCATCTGATTTGGTTGATCAATGGTCTAGATCTAATTGGTGGATCTCATCGGCAGATCTGATCGGCAGTCACAATCCGCGCAAGGCACCCCCGATCAGCGATCTTCGATGATCGGATCGGCGGGTCACTTTCGGCCGAGGCAAGTCAGCGGGTATTGGCGATTACAGAGTGGAACTTGCAATAACGATTGGCTATTAAACGTGGACCATCGATCAAGGGCGTAGATCGATGGCGCACATTACATTGGTGGATCGCAATCAGAGAAACCTTAAGGAGTGATGCTGATGCGATAAGAAGCGGACTCGACGGCATTATAAGTGTTATTTTATAATATTACAGGTCCGCATGAAGGTTGTTTTTAATGCAATTTTGTGTATTTTTGTTATATAACGAAATACAAAGGGAGCCTTGGAGAGTTCCGATGCGATAAGTCCCAGACCCGAAAGGGCTCGGGAATGAAATATATAACATTTGAAGTCCGTCAAAGGCCATTTTCAATGTATTTTCAGTGTTTTTAAGCATATTTCAAAATAAAAAGGGAGAAAGGGGACCAGGCCACTTGCGATAGGTGACAGCGACCCAAAGGGCAGACCCAATAAAAAAGTAAGCCATGTTTAAGGACTTTTTAAGTCTGAAAAGAACAGAGATGGGTGGGATTTCTCACATTTGGAGCATTTTCTATTTAGAAGAGAAAACAATCATTGTTAAGCATTTGAAAGGATTCCAGAGGCATGCAGACCCATTCCATAACCTAATAGAGGTTGGGAGATAGAGATAGAAGGCCGAAAGGGGAAAGGTGACATCACAACACGCGAAACTCATCCAAACAAACAGAAAGATCATGGAGCAGACAACACAGCTCACCCAAATCAACCTAAAGAGATCATAGGGTATCTCTGGCACAAGAGAGCTCCCTACTAGCACTAAAAAATACCAGAATGAGGTTATTCTGCTATCAGAAGAAAAATCCTCCAAGCCATGCTTTCCTAGTCAGGGCATCAAACTATTAAAATGTCAGAGAGGATAGATTAAGACACTCTGAGCCTTTGAGAGCTCAGGAGCATTGTAAAAGGACTATAAATGGCTGAAAGAAAGATGTAACAAGGGTTCAACTTCTAGAGACTGTAGAGACTTTTCTACTCAAGCGTCTCATCTTCATTCATTAGCAAATATAAGCTTATTTTGCTCTTATATGTTCAATATTCCATTTTCTCTTCTGTTCTAAACTTGCACTTGAACATGTTGTTCATGTTTCTTCTGTATCTAATGCCAGATAATTGTCATCTTATCTTTGCATTGATAAATTAGATTTGCAAGCTTCCTTTACTACCTGTAGCTAGCCATTCATATGTGGTTATATATGCACCTGCCGGTATAGTCAGTATTCTCCATCTATTCATTGAATCTAAAAATTATTGAGCATTAGTGGTCTAAAGCCTTGTAAGCTGAGGGTGTTCATGCATGTCTTGAGTAAAAACAAAGTTGAAATGGTTATCTGGCTTGATCCAATCCATCATTCATTCCAATAGTTCAGAGAACAATATTGAATATTATATGTTACCATGCATCTCTGAGCTGCAACTTAGGAGAGTTTCCTGGATTGATAATAGGAGGTTTGAACTTATGAATGATCACATTGGGTTGAGGTATTTGTTTGACTATCTAAATCTAAACACCAGGTAGGCTAGATGGTTGGCCACGATCAACGAGTTTGATTTTGAGATGAGGTACATCAAAAGTAAAGAGAACAGGGTGGCAAATTCTCTCAGCATACGAGTACAAGTACATCATTTAGCACCTATGATCTCTTATGGGATAGAATTACAGGGTATGATATTTTAGGAAAGTCAGCAGGATGTCAAGTATGTGGAGATTGTCCACAGGTTGTAGCAGGCTAGGATCTTGCTGGCAAGTCATTAAGATGTCAAGTATATGGAGATTGTGCACAGGTTACAATAGGGTGTTGGTATAGGTATAGGTGATATTACAGGTGCAGGTACAAGTGAAAGTATAGGTACATGTAGTGGTATAGCTATAGGTGGAAGTACAGGTACATACATAGGTATAGGTATAGGTACAGGCACAGGTGCACAGGGTATGGATAATTTTCTTACAACAAATGGATTGGTCAGGTTCTGAGACAGGATAGATGTACTAGATAACAGTGAACTGAAGAAGGTGATCTTTAGAGTGTTTCAAGTGAAACCATATTTGGGTCACCTAGAAGAAACTGACAACAATGAAGAAATTCTACTATTGGCTAAATTTGAAGAGGGATGTAGAAAAAATTGTGGCGAGGTGTTTTGACTGTCAGCGATTGAAAGCAAGGTGTAAACATCTAGGTGGATTGCTACAGACGATCGTGGTTCTAGAATGGAAATGGGAGGTCACTTCCATTGATTTCATCACAGGGTTTCTGAAGACAGTGAACAACATGATTCCATTATGGTCAGTGTGGACATATTAACAAAGGTTGCACAATTCATTCTGGTGAAGTCTACATTCTTAGCTAGCGATGTGGCATAGGTATTCATCAGAGATGTAGTTATACTGCATGGTGTTCCAAAGAATATTGTGTCAGATAGGGATGCGAAGTTCACTTCCAAGTTTTCGAAGGAGTTATTTGCAAGTTTGGGCACAAAGTTGGCCTTCATCACAACTTATCATCAGCAAACAGATGGACAGATAGAAAGGGTCAACAAGATATTGGAGGACATGTTGAGGATGTATGTGATGCATTAGCAATGGAAGTGGGAAGAGTATCTCCCTTTAGTATAGTTTTCATACAATAATGGTTATCAAGAGTCATTGAGGATGAGTCCTTTTGAGGCATTGTATGGGCGGAGTTGTAACACTCCCATCATTTGGAGTGATCTCGTTAGCAAGGTATTGATTGGACTAGATATGTTGGCAGACATGGAACATGAAATGCAGGTGATCAAGAAGAATCTAAAGGAAGCACATGATAGGCAGAAGATTTATGCTGATAGGAACAGGTTGGTCAAGGAGTTCCAAGTAGGGGAACAGGTGAAATTGCACATAAAACCGAAGAAGATCTCCTTGCGGATTGGATCATGTGCCAAGTTGGAACCATGGTTTTGTGGACCCTTTAGTATCATTGAGAGGATTGGGCCAATAGCCTATTGAATTTCACTGCCTTCGACAGTGAAAGTCCATGATGTTTTCCATGTGTATTTGCTTAAGAAGTATGTTAAGGATGTTGATCATGTGATTGACTGGTATGTATTGTACGTGGAACTAGATGGAGAATTATAGCTGAAGCCACATTGTATATTGCAGAAAAATGTGCTCATGCTTCAGAACTAAGCTATTGAGCAAGTTAAAGTGCAATGGAAGCACTTTGGGCCCAATGAAGCTACATGGGAGATGGCAGATTAGATGCGGACTATGTATCCTTCCTTGTTTTCAGTGGAGGCAAAACAACTTTGATATGGTGGTTTGGTATATGCTTTATGGTGGTTGGTATATGCTTTATGGTGGTTTGATAAGTGCTTTATGGTGATTTTTTATATGCTTTATGGTGGTTGATATATGCTTTATGATGGTTTGGTATATGCTATATGATGGTTTGATATATGCTTAAATATGATGTTTAGTACATGTTTTGATATATTCTTTGGTATATGATTGGTTTATGTTTTTGGTAGTGTTGCTATATGTACACATGTATATGGATGTAAATACCGCCATGAGTTATGTTGCAGAGCTCCACTATGTGGTATGGGTGTTATTTCATTATGATTATGTTGTCATGTTACTATGTTATCATGTGGTTATGTTATCATGATGTTATGATGTCATGTGGGTTGGTACTCAGTAGGATGATCATTGTAAATATCATAATGAGTTGTGTTATAAATCTCCATGAGCAGTGTGTCTTCTTTCAACAAGTTGTTGAGGTATATGTGTGATTGAACACTGAGGATGTTGTCCCCCAAGGGGGAGGGTTCTATAACAGCCCTGGTGAAAATTCCATGTAATAACAGTTAAAAACGATAACCACGATTGAAGGGACACTTATTCCAAGCTAAATTTTGGGCAAGACATCCTAGGGGGTGCTCATTTGGTTGTTTATGGCTAAGGAAATTGGCAAAGGGAATGGCTAAGGCTTTGGAAAGACAAAATGGAATTTTTGGCACATTTATTTATGAAAATAATGAAAATTAGGAGAAAATGAGGTGAAAGGTCACAGGTTTCATGAGAGGAGGAAAATGAAGGAAAACAGTGGAAAATGAAGAGAATAGAGGCCTCATTCATAGAAAGGATTTTCAGGATCAGTTGGTAACCTTTTGTCAGTTGAATTTTGGATCTCTCTCATTATTCTCTCTCTCTCTCTCTCACTCTTGGATACTTGGAGTTTCTTGGAGCACTTTGGCAATGGAGGAAGAAAGGCAAAGAAGGAAAGAGAAAGCAAGGATCAAGCAACTACAATAGGCTTCATTGCAGGTATCGACTTGCATGTGTATTTTCCTTGATAGATTTGGTATGCATGGGATTGCATGTGTTTCTTTTCTACAATGGCATGGGTTTTTCCAGGTATGATAGTATTTTCATCCTAGCCTTGCCATTTCCTAATAGCTTTGATGAGATGGGTTCTCTCAATCGGTTCATGTGGGATGGTTGGATTAAATTCAAAGCTAAGTGGGGTGGATCTATGAATTGACAAACACATGGTCTAAGTGGTCCCTGAAATAGACTGAGGATCATGAAGCCACTGGCCTAGTAACCCCTAAACTAGACTATGGGTTGTGGTAAAGCCAAATTATGTGCCTCGGTGGGCCTAGGAATCCTTACATGTGAATATTGGGATATACGGTAAAGCCAAGAGGTGGATTTTATTTCTGTTAGCCCTAGTGATCCTAGGATGGGATGCACAGTAAATCTTAGAGAGTATGTCTCAGTGTAGGGCCTAGTGATCCCTGGATTGGAATGTGGATGGACGGTAAAGTCTAAGAGACTAGGAGGCACTCAAATTCCTCATGCTGTAAGTGAAGAACTCTGGTGGAATCCATGTTGATTGGTGTTTTTTTGGTGTGCTCTATGAGTCCCACATTCATGTTTGGAATATGGCATGGGGGTGATTGGCTAAAGAGAGACTTGGCATAACCAATCTATGGTCGGGTGGAACATGGTAGTCCCATCTCCGATTGGTTCATTGCATTCATTAATGAGAAATTCATTCCCTTGAGTTTCATGTGTAAATGTATTGATGTATATGTGGATTTTAATGGATGATATGTTTATGGTATTTATGTTCCTATTATGTTGGTTATATGTATATTTTATGACAACATCTATGTATGGCTCTCAGCATGATTTTACTTGTACATGAATGGATAATGTGTCTACGACCTAATAGATGATAGTACAACAAATGACATGAGGGAACAAGGTTCATAGTGATTCTGAGATAAGTATGAGATCCCTACACTTAATTATACTATTTACACATGTAGGTTACATGTAAATGATATGTTTGATGAAACGCTTGTTATGGCTAGTAGGGATCTAGTTATGGTCTTATTCATCTTCTTGCTTTTGCATCATTATTTCCTTGTATTTTTACTGATTTTAAGCTATCACTCCATTCTAGGCAGTGGCCTGGACTCTAGGCCTGAAAAAGTGGATTAATTCTCAAGGTCACTAGTGCAGAACTGGAAATTTTGGTATATGGTTGCTGGTAGGCAAGCCTGTGAGAATGACTTTGGGTTACTTGTCACTCCCTTGCCCATAGAACGAGAGAAACTATTGCCTAGGAGATGTAGATCATTAGTGGGACCTAGGGACGAATTGCTTGAATGACTGACTTGTCTCCTAAGAGTTTTGTTGATGATGTTGAATGACTGTGTGTGATGTTTTGTTGATTCCACTTCCTTAAGGTCACATAGGAGGTCGAATCTGATCATAGTAGCCTCTCATCTCATGTTTACCCCGGTTGGCATGGTTACTTGGGTGGATGTGGGAGGAGGGTGTTACACACTCCCTCTGATAAAGAAAAGAAAAAATATTTGACGTATTATTATGCTATCTTCTACTAAGTATTGAATGAAATGATGTTTTCTTTAGGATGAATAACTAGGGTATTTCTGGAAGAGTTCTTCAAAATGTTTTTCTTTCAGTTGTTTCCATAGATACTAATAGCCATGGATGAACAACTGTTGAATCCTTGCTATTACACAGTTCAAATTGTTGTGACACCTTGGATTTGTCATTTTATGTTGTACTTGGTTCAAGTTGTTGTTACACCATGAAGCTGTTGTTACACCGTGAATTGTCATAACTGTAGTTGCTATTTTCAAAGAGAAGTATCAAGTTCCATATAAATTAATTCGACGCGAACAATTAAGAAGATCTGAGCAGTTATAATTGTGTCTAAACAAGAGTGGTGTAACCACAACAAATCTTTATTGAAACAACTTGTAACAATTTATATCTTTTTATTATCTTTGTTAGTTTAATCAGGATGAGAATCATAGATTCTCATGTCTTATTAACTTTCCTAATTTTGGGAATCTGAAAAGGATTTGTAAAAATATCTTAGTCTCATGTGAAGCAAGGGAATAGAACAGAGACAATACTGACATTTTGATCTTGTACTCTTCAGCTATTTTGAATATAAGCATATTTGGTGATGTTATTACAATTAATGTTTTGAATTTTTAACTAAGTTTTCGTTTTCTTCCTACACCCTTCTAGGGAGGAAAGGCCCTCCTCTTTAGCAGGGACCGCAATGTTGTTAGGATATTTATCTCTATAATGTGTTAAAGTGTGGATTTCTTATTATCGTTATACGTGTTCATTGTGGATAGATACACTTCTTCCAGATTTATTGTGTGTTGTTACACAAATTAATCAATTCCATGTTATTTAATTCCTACTATATCTTTAGTTGATAGCGTATGGCACGCCTATATTTATTCTGAATTTTTTATGAATGTTTTATGAAAAGTGGATTCTTTCCTTGTCGAGTGTGTTTCATTTCTGCAATGTTCTTTTAAATTCCTGCAAATTTGAATTTCCACTCTGCAAGAGTATTTTAATTTTTACAAGCGTGTTCAACGACATCTTTTCATCTTTGATTTACCTAGTTGTTACATGTATCAACACAGATAGTGCAGACACCTTTGAAATAGAAAGACTTACCTTGATTGATAATTAATGATTGTGGAAGTGATAAAAATGACCAAACAATGAGTTAATCCAACAATGCATTCAACCAAATTCATACAAATGCATACAAAGTAGTTCATAAGTATATGCATAAGTTAAATAACATACATTGCCAACGTAACTAGAATAGTCCAACTACATTAACAACATATGAATGAAAGTGTGTTGGCTCTGATATTGTTATTATAAGTGAATGTTCCATCCATACATACACCATTAATGACCACTAGCCCCAATAGTGGAACATTACAGTCAAGAACACCTGCTCTTATAAATAAGTATACTTGATCTACACTATGGAGAAGCCAAGGCTCTTCAAAATACTCCCAAGCCTTCTCTAAGCCTAAGCCTAGCCAAAAGCTTGGCTCCCAAAAGCATGTTCTATGGGTTATGAGGTTATATTTATACCAAAGGGTGGGGTGATCCTTGAAATTACCCTTTGGGACTCTTTTATTCCCCTCATGGCTCTTTAACTTCTTTACAAGTAACTCATTACATAACATGATAACTTTTCACATTCCACCAATGACACTTGGAATTTCACTTACAACATATTTACAAATAATATTACATTTTCCAGCCATACCCATATAAGACAAAATAGGCTAGAGACAACCTAAAAAGACACAACGCTATGATTCTGGAGTTTGGGGAAAGTCCATCTCAGCAACATCCACTTGATGCTTCTCAGTCACATATCGGTGCCAAGCTTTGTACTATGTGATGGTGTCCCCAAACTGTTTGATGGTGTCTTTATGGAAGCAAACACTTGCCTCCATGGAATTCGGGTATATGGTCTTGGAATCTACATCCAACTCATTCTGAAGCATGAGTAGCATGGTGTTTACCTTGACAGGGCCAATGATGTACTTCTACATGTTGTGTCCGTTCAGCTCCAAGTCTTCCCTGGTGGCCACTTATCTTAGCCGATCCATGTACTCATTGGTCTCTAGCCGGACTTGGTTCTTGGGTTTAGCATCAGTGAGGGAACTGATTGATGGGTTATTGTTATTTCTCACCATGACATCCAAACTATTGTAAAACCACACATATGAGGCATGTATGCTGCCGATGAATGGGGTGAGCTACTTGTAGCTCTGGATCAACATTTAGACCTTGACTTTCTTCATCTCTACCTGTGGCTTCATCTTCTCTACTAAGTCAAGCAGGGCCCCTTTGTACTGCATTGTCCACTCTTGTACATGGGCAATGGAAGCATGTATGTTCTTGATAGTTTGAACAAACTCTTTGCTCAGTTGTTGTAGGCCATGCACATGGATAACTATTTTACGCACCGTGATAAATTCATCATAGAGCTTCCACATGGTATCACTAAGTGTTGATACTTCAACAAGTATCATTTTCCTCATCTCCCCTAATGAGGAAACTGCATTCTTCTCTCATGCTCAAATTTGTTCCGCCTCTTGCCTGGCGACCTACAAGTTCTTTACCAGTTGTTAATTCTCGATCATCATGTACTAAACATTTGAGCTTGTTGCTCCTACATAGGCCAAGCTGGATTGGTAAATGGCAATTGGATGTTTCCTGGTGTCCAAAGATTTCGCCCTTTCCTTGATTAATGTAGGTAATGTGTGATCATTTGGAAATTGCTTCATCCACACTTGTACAATCTTCTTCTACAACTCGTCACATGCTAGATTGTAGACATCCATGACTAGATCATCATCAAGGAGAAAAACATCTCCTTCCTCGGTCAAGACTGGTTCTAAAACTGGAGCTAGTGGAGATGTAACACCCTCCTCCCACATCTACCCAAGAAATTAGCCAGCTGGGGTAAACATGTGACAAGAGGCCACTATGATATTATTTGACCTCCTAGGTAACCTTAAGGAAGTGGAACAGACATAAACACACCATACATACATCCAACATCATCAACAGAACCCTCAAAGGACAATTCAGCCACTCAGATAGCCTATCCCTGGGTCCCACTGCTAGTTTAGGTCTCTTGGGCCATATTTGCTCTCATGCTATGGGAAAGGGAGTGACCAACAACCTAAATTCGCTCTCACAGGCCTACCTTCCAGCGAATGTGGACCAAAATTGTCAGTGATCTGCCAACGAATCTAGGATTTAAGCCATTTTTTCAGGCCCAAAGCCCATGACACTGCCCAGAACTGACCTATCTCTTCAAATCAATAAATTAACATGGAAATGAAAGTACTAAAGAAAATACTTGTTAAAGACCTTGACTGGATCCCTATTAGCGATGACAGACATTTTGTTAAATATATCATCGACATGTAACCTATAGGTGTAAACAACATAATTAAGTGTAGGGATCTCATACTTATTTGAGAATCGTTATGGACCATTGTTCCCTCATGCCATTTTCTACATTATCATCTATTAGGTCATAGACACATTATCCATTCACATACAAGTAAAAACATGTTTAGATCCATACATAATTGATGTCATAAAATGTGCATATAACCAGCATAATAGGAACATAAATACAATAAACATATCAGCCATCAAATCCATAAATACATTAGTACCTTTACACATGAAAATCAATGGAATGGATTTCTCATTAATGAATGCAATGAACTACCTGGAGATGGGACTACCAAGTTCCATGAGATTGTAGAATGGCTGATCCAAATCTCTCTTCAGCCATTCACCCCCGTGCCATATTCCAAGCATGAATGTGGGATCTCATAAAACACATCAATCAAAACTAATCTAGGGCTTCCAGAGGCCATCGACCTCAACCCATGAAACAATGATTCCACCTCATGGTCGAACATCACAAAACCATCATCAAATCAGTGTCTATCCAAGGCTTCCAGGGCTTCCAAAGCATTTTTCCAACCAAGGCTTCCAGAACTAGTAACTCAACCTCTAACTTATATAGGGCTTCCAGAGCATTTGTCTAACAAGGTTTCCAAGACTAGTAACTCAACCCACCAAGGGCTTCCAGAGCATTTTTCCAACCACGACTTCTAGGACTAATAACTCAACCCAAGCTAAGGAAACATGAGAACCAACCAAGAACAAGCAATGAATGTAAACCCATAGTCACCATGGCTATCCCAGAAATGGCAAGGCTACGAAATCCACTGTCAATCTAGGAAATCCTCCATGCCAATGATAGATCACAACCAAGAAACCACATGCATATGCCATGCATGACAAAACTAGTGAATAAACCATACATGCAACTTAGTACCTGCAAGAAAATCTGATGTATTTGTTGATGTCAATGCCTTCTTGTGCTTTCCTGCTCTTCCTTTGCCTTCTTGCTCCAAGAATCCAAGTATGCCACACCCTCCAAGAGTGCTCCAAGAAAACTCTAAGTATCCAAGAGTATGAGAGAGAGAGAGAATAATGAGAGAGAGATCCAACACTAAACTCACAAAAGGTTACCAACTGATCCTTAGAAGCCTTTTTATGAATGAGGCCTCTATTTTCTTCATTTTCTGTTATTTTCCTTCATTTTCCTCCTCACATGCAACCTGTGACCTTTCACCTCGTTTTTCTCATAATTTCCATTATTTTCATAAATGTGCCAAAATGCCTTTTAATTCCTTTGCCAATTTCCTTAGCATAAACTGCCAAATGAATGCCCCCAGAATGTCTTGCTCGACATTCTGCTTGGAATAAGTGTCCCAATCATCCGTGGTTATTTTTTTAACATTTATTACATGGAATTTTCACCAGGGATGTTACAGAACCCTCCCCCTTGGGGAACATCGTCCTTGGTTTTCAATCACACATATACCTCAATGACCTACTGAAAGAAGACATACTGCTTACGGAGCTGTATAACACAACTCGATGCAGTATTTACAATGAAATATCTACTCAAGAGAAGAGCATCATGATAATATGACAACATACTACATAATGGAGCTTTATAACACAACTCATTATGGTATTTACATCCATACATAGGTGTATATATAACAACATCATCAAAATATATATACTAAACATATGCCAAATCATATATCAAAACATATATCAAACATATCCTAACATCATATTTAATCATATATATCAAAACATCATATAGCATATATCAATCACCATAAAGCATATGTCAATCACCATAAAACATATACTAAACCAACACAAGCAAATACTAAACCACCATAAAGCATATACCAAGCCACCATAGGGAAATACCAAACCACCATAAGCAAAGTTTATTTGCCTCAACCGGCAAACAAGGAAGGATACATAGCCCACATCTGATCTGCCATATCCCATGTAGCTTCATCGGGCGCAAAGTGCTTCCACTGCACTTTAACTTTCTCTATTGCTTGGTTCTGGAGCATGAGCACCTTTTTCTACGATATACATTGAGGCTTCAGTTAGAATTATCCATCTGGTTCCACCTGCAATATAGACCAGTTAATCACATTATCAACATCCTTAACATACTTCTTAAGAAAAGATACATGGAAAACATCCTGGAATTTCACTATCGAAGGCAGTGCAATTTGATAGGCTACTAGCCCAATCTTCTCAATAATATTGAAGGGTCCAGAAAACTGTGGTGCATATTATGTTCATATACCAATAGGGGTCATAATTTTTGAATGGCAGAGGTCAAATCTATAATATGTACATACCTTTAGTTTTTGAAAACGTTTTCCATATTCAGAAAATTAAAAAATGTAAAGAGGGTATGTCCTAAAAGAAAAATCAAAGGACAAAAATAATAAAAATGGTCAAAATGGATGAAAAAATGAACCCCAAGAAATAAAAAGACCATGAAATTGTGCAAGTCAAAATGCCACTACTATTTACTTTTGATGCAGAATAAAAGATTGTGTGTGGCTTGTTACCTTTGCCACAATCCATGGATGGTCAAAATGTTTAAACTTGGCTATTTCATGTTTTCAATTTATGCTTAGAGATAGAGAATAAAATCTAACCAAACTATTTAATATTGGCACATAGTTAGATTAGGTAGAGTAAATAAAAGGAGCTCAAATATTTAATCTGAGCCCTTGGATGTAATAAGGCTAGATTTAGATAGATTTCTATTGTAAAAGAAAAGAAAAGTTTTGATAAAGGGTTTGCCAACTTAAGTGCACCCTAATAAAGATAAGTAAAAATGGAAGGATGAGTAGATGGGTAAGTAGAAGAATGGTTGCAGAATTGTGATGATTGATTAGATAAGCTCATATTATTCACCTTCATCATCAAAGTTCTAAGTATGTATGAAAATTGAGCATTTGTCAAAGTACACAAAGTCAATTTATTAACCTCCCTCATTCATTACATTTTCCACTTAACTAATTTCCAAGAAAAGTCTTAAAGTACCTAAAATCTTAAGATAAAGAGGCTCAGAGCATTTCTCTGACTTCTGGAGGAACCAGATCCTCATCCCAATAACTTATCGGTCCTAAGTACTAAAAGTCTCCTCATGAACATTCACCCCCTTCAAATTCACTCATATTCCCAAATAAATCCCTTCCCTTATAAAAAAACATCAATTTCCTAGGGAAACTCACTTTCTCCTAATAAACCCATTTTTCTAAAGATAAAACCTTAGAAAAAATAATCACCCCCCATGAAAAGACCCCTTTCCTCTACAAAACCCAAAAGAACACTTGAGGCCCAAGTATTATGTGTTATGTCAAATAACAAACAAATAAACAGAATACACTATACTTAGCGATTTATTCATTTCCCGCCAACATCATACTAATTTCTAACTTTACATATACTAAAAATACCAAAAAATCAATAAAACCTTCCCGTATAGTTATATAATTAAAAACTCTTATATTAATACCCTGCCCGAAAATTTTGAAATATAAACTTTATAAAAAACCTTATCCTGATAAAAGAGATTAATCAACCGATCTATGGTTAATTAATAATCGACCCCGCCAATGAAATCACCCTCGACACCCTTAATTTGCTATAAAACATTGATTAATTTAATCCCGCGCTCTTAAACCTTCGCCGAGCCCCTCCATTAACCTTCATTCAAACCTTTCACCCTGACCACAGTTCGATTGGTCCCCTTTAATCCAACGGCTATCGATCATATCAGGTGGCCTCCATAGCTTGATCTTTACCCGCCCAATATGGGTGGTTTCACTGTGGACCTCGTTGCTACATGTCGCCTGATAAATGGCATCGGGCGAACTTCCCCCGAAACCACCCCAACCCAAAAGCGGTGTGACCAAAACCCGCTTACCGCCTCTCGCTAGAAGACAAAAATGTCCCATCTCCCGCTAAAATCCAATTGTGCCAGTCCCCCGTGTACCCACAAAAACAATTGACTTTAGCAATAAAACTAAAAAAACTCATGGTTTTTTGTTTTATCATGAAAAAGATGCTTAGACCTCCATGCAAGCGACAGAGTATGTGCAACCATCAACCCGCGTCCAACTACCAACCTGCAGAATTTGTTGAACTTCCAGTCCACTCTTCAGTCACGTACACCTCCTGAAATCCATGCACAGTCGCCCATCAACCCATTCAGAGCCAAACCAGGTATTTATCTGAAATCACTGAGAAACCCTGTTTAATTCCCAAACCTATTACTCAATTGCTTTAATTTATTAAGTAATTAAGTAAAACAATTTCCCAACAACCCCAAACTACTCTAAATTGAACCAATTTGCCCCCAATTTAAATGAAACCCCTTATCCACATTCTTGAATCCACAAGAACCAATGATGGCTGCTCTAGTTACAATGAATATCCAACCAATTACCACTCCCCACCAGGACTTAAACCATCCTCTTTTGGTAGACAAAGACTTCCAAATCAAAGACACCTTTGTCCATGAATCCCCACTGAAGTTTTTTTGCAGGTACAGGGACCAGTACTTAAACCATGCAGGAAAAATAGGTCTTTGGGAATCAAATTTTCCCAAGTACCAATTCCCTAGAGTTCATATCTTCCCTAAAATTTTCCACTATTTCCATATGAACTACAGTCTCAGCTAAAGGGCAATGATGACTCCTTACAATACTGTATTATTCACCATCATTGTTGAATCCATCAACGAAATACTACAGTTGCAACAAGGCAAAAACCTGACCCCCATTTCTGTTGGAGACCTTCTTGATAGATTCCCTAGTACACCTCCATCAAACTTGCTCAATTATTCTAGAACTTCATTATGGAAGAGAAATACATTCCAAAGGACCCTCCCCCATACATGTGGACCATATTCTCTTAAATTTTCCGAGACATTATATCAATGATATCTAGTGTGTTAGGCTATACTACCAGTGAGTATGCTGATGATATTATTATAGCTTTCATGTCCATTTACACCCCTAGATAGCCCCCTGCCATCATGTTTGATTATGCCAAATTCATTGCAGATAAAATGCATGATCAATTCATGAGAATGGATAATGAAAGAGTATTCAAGTACTCATCAATTTTATATCATCTTTTCCTATACTATAAAGCTGATAAATTTCCATTCACACTTCAGAAGCTTGATAGCAGAGGCAACCCTAGGTCAGTAATCTTCTGGACCCCATTATTCCACCAATATGACTCTCCGTATACTTGTACAGATTTCATAGATCTTTTTGTGCACCCAGTGGCAACCATGTCATTAGGAAGTCCTCCCCTCGGGATCAGTGCAGATATTAGGAGGGTCCTACAACTGTTCAAACAATACAGAGTGGGAGATTGGTACTTGTACCAAAATCACACTGAAATCACAATATATGGCTATGAGTTAGCACCCTACAGACTACCAAGATACCTCCCCATGGGATTGTTTGCTCTGGAGTACTACAGACAAATAATTAATTAAGATGAGGTACATTTTGTAAAGGCCAAGAAGAAATCTCAACTCAGAATAAAATACCATCTTGGCCCCTTCATATGCAACAATAGAGAAGCTGGAAGAGAAGCAAAATAAATCCTTCAAAGGCTCAAACTGAAACAAAGATTCATATGGAGATATGACCCTTTTTATTTCATCTGCAATAGAAGACAAAATAACAAATTGTCTCCCTATATCCACCATAGAATTCTTGAGATAGAACAATATGCTAATCAACTAGAATGGCTGAGAACACTTTAGTAGATAGAGATAGCACAGAAGTTATTGTCGATAATGTGTTGATTGATCTAGAAAGGAGACTTGATGAAGAGTAACTAGACATATCAGAAGAGCTGGCTCAGCCAGAACACATCATGAGTACTCCTCCTGTTACACAGTAATTTGTCACCATTTGTCACCGTCCCTGTTACCCCTCTCCCGCATCTTGGAGGACCCATTCCGGGACTTGTGAGAAGTGACAATACTTGAAACCACTTGCTTTATTCACCTCTAAACATGAGCTTCATATGCCCTTAAGACATCTCCTGCTCATTGCCCCTAAAAACAGCCCTTTTTGCATTAGTGTTGGTGCCCTGTGTTATGCCCGCGCCAATGGGGAAAATCCTATTGAAAGGGCGCGCCATTAGCGCTTTGTCCCAGAGTCGCAATCGCACCAACCATTTTGGGCAAAGTTTTGAACTAATCAAACCTCCGAAGGTTCTGTCCAACTCATTCACCAACTGACTCCAAGTTAAGTGAGGATGGTTTGGCTTCGAATCTCCTTGGATGGAAAGTAGTTTTCCACCATTCCATGGAAGTTTCCAAGTGATGAAGCCAAATCCATTATTGTGGGGGATTGACCTTATCTCTTCCTTTTTCTCTATAAAAGCTTGTCTCCATGGCTTGAGCAAGCTAGTTCTGATAGTTTTGACTCTTGTGGCAATACTTGTGCTGAAAGGAAGATATCAAAAGATTGGAGTTGCAAGAAGCCTTCTTTGCATCCATAAGGCTT
>APFE031722858.1:11693-122779 GCA_000404065.3 Pinus taeda
CCCTGATCCATCATGGTCCCTCACACCCATCCAAATGATACAAGTTATATGTTTTATTTTCATGTGAAAGGTGGATTTGCAATTGAGTTGTTTTTTCGATTTTCCTAAACGATGGCCTTGGGTCATTTGTAGGGTGGCCATTTTCATCTTCTCTCCATCCCCACTTAGTAGCACATGAGCGGTAATGTTGGTCATGCTCATCTCAGGAGGCATACATGAACAATTCCCCTTCTTCTCTCTAAGTTCTTAGAGTTGTATGGGCTATTGTGGTGTGGCTCCTTGGCTTGTCCTGGTCCCTTGTGCCCATCCAAATGATGCAAGTGATAGGTTTTCTTTCCGTGTGAAAGGTGGGTTGCTAATTGAGTCGTTTTTCAGGTTTGTCTAAAAAATGGCCTTGGGTAATTGCAGGGTGGCCAATTTTCATCTTCTATCCATCCCCACTCGATATCACATAAGCGATAATGTTGGCCATGTTCGTCCTTGTCCCTCATTCCCATCTGAATGATGAAAATGATAAGTTTTCTCAGTGCTCCTTTGTTCCTTCATTGTTGTGGTCCCAAATGGAAGCCCCAAAACTCCATCGTGCCTATGTCGCTATCGGGCCCCTCAGTTGTTGCGAATATAAAATTTTGATTGGGCTAGGCAGGAATGTGTGGCTACATTGAAATTGGCTCCTAGTTATATTGTTCACCTCCTCCCTATTTGGTGGGGAGGGGTTTGACTTTCGTGTGAAAGGTGGGTTGGTAATTGAGTTGGCCTTTTGGGTTTGTCTGAAGAATAGCCTTGGGTCATTTGTAGGGTGGCTGATTTTCATCTTCTCTCGATACCCACTCAGTAGCACATGAGTGGTAATGCTAGCCATACTTGTCCTATGAGGAATATGTGAACAATTCCCCTTCTGCTCTAAGTTCTCAAAGTTGTATTGGTTGTTGTGGTGTGGCTCCTTGTGATGGCTAGCCTCTTCATTGTTTGGTTGTTTATGGTGATGGTTTCTTGTGCTTGTACTCTTTCTGTGTTGGCATTGTCAGTCAAGATGCACACATTTAAGAGGAATGTGGAAGGGTTTTGGTTGTAGACCACCTAACCCCCATCTTTTTTGCTTTTTTCATCAGGCGATGTGAGGACTTGTTGTCCGTATTGTAAAGTTAAGGGTTGGAATTCCTTTCAAAGTGCACATCATATGTGGTTGCGTTGGATTTGAGATTTTGAACACTTCGACCTCCCTCCCCTACATGGAGGTTTCCGTAGGTGAAAAATATTCATTTTCCAGTTGGTGAAGCTGTGGGAAATTTCCTAGGTGTCCTGTACATGGGGTACGTGGGGTGCAGAGCTGCTCGATCCCTTCTCCTATTTGGATATGTTCTTATATTGTGTAAAGAGCCTCTTGATTTTCATTTATTTTCTTCCTTTGCCTCCACATCGTGGTTGTCATAAGTAGTCAAGTGATCGAGGTCCATCGTTGCTGCTGTCCGAGTGGACTCCTAGGTGGCCTCAGTGTGGGGCAGGGAGGGTTGGAGGGAATTTCTAAGAGAGGTTATGGGATCGGTTGGTCTTGTTTTATTTCCTTCTTTTTCCTTTGCATTGAGGCTACTGTAGGTGATCACATGATCGAGGCCCATCATTGTTGTTGTCCAAGTGGACTCCTAGCTTGCCTCTGTGTGTGGAGGGGAGGGTCGGGGGAATTTCTAAGGGAGGTTGAGGTTCAGTTTGTCTTGTATTATTTACTTCCTTTGCCTTTGTGTCGAGGCTACAACTGGCAATCATTCGATTGAGGTTCGCTATTGTTGCTATCTAGGTGGACTCCTAGGTGGCATTGGTGTAGGGTGGGGATGTTTGTATGACCTGTCTAAGATAGGATTTGTGGTCATTCATCCTCTTTTTATTTCATTAGTTTTCCTTTGAATTGAGGCTTCCGCAGGCGATTAGGAGATCGAGGTCCACTATTCCTGCTATTCGGGTGGACTCCTAGGTGGCCTCAGTGCAGAGCAGGGAGGTTTGGGGCTCATTTATAATATAGAGGTTGTGTGGTTGGTCATCCTCCATTTATTTCCTTTGCATTGGGGTTGCCGCATGCAATCGAGAGATCGAGGTCCATCGTTGCTGCTGTCTGGATGGACTCCTAGGTGGCCTCGATGTGAGGAGTGGAGGTTTTCGGAGGAATTTTTAAGGGAGTGGGTGAGTGATCACTCATTTTCTTGTTGGTTGGGGTGTGGTTGCAAACTCCAAAGTGGCCTTGGTCAATTGTGACTCAACAAGTCTACCCATTTGTTTGTCATGTCCTTGGCATGTTGTGTGTGTTTCCTTCTTGGGATGCAAGAGGTGCAATGCATAAAAGTTTTACATGATATTTTGGTATCTCTTTGACTTGATGGGTGTTTAGGTTGGCTCTTGTTATGAGAGCTCCCAGAATTCCCTTTGAAGTGGGAGGGTGCTACCTGGTTCGTCCTGTCAGTAGTCATTTGTTTGTCTCAAATATTAAGTCATGCATGTCTAAGTATGAACTAATTAAGATTGTGAAACTGCGGATGGCTCATTAAATAAGTTATAGTTTTTTTTATGGTACCATACTACTCAGATAACCGTAGTAATTCTAGAGCTAATACATGCACCAAGTCCCGACTCTTTGGAAGGGATGCATTTTTTAGATAAAAGATTGGTGTTGGCTTTCCCACTTCACTAGTGAATCATGATAACTTGACGAAATGTGTAGCCTTTGTGCTAGCAATGCTTCATTCAAATTTCTGCCCTATCAACTTTCAATAATAGGATAAAGGCCTACCATGGTGGTGATTGGTGATGGAGAATTAGGGTTTGATTTTTGAGAGGGAGCCTAAAAATGGTTACCACATCCAAGGAAGGCAGTAGGCGCACAAATTACCCAATCCTAACATGGGTAGGTAGTGACAATAAATAACAATATTGGGCTCATCAAGTATGGTAATTGGAATGAGTACAATCTAAATCCCTGAAAGAGGATACATTGGAGGGAAATTCTGGTGCCAGTAGGTGCAGTAATTCCAGATCCAATAGCATATATTTAAGTTGTTGTAGTTAAGAAGCTCGTAGTTGGATCTTGGGTCGTAAAGGTCAGTTTGCCTACTCGATGTGCACCTGCCCTTCCATCCCTTTTATTGGCAGTGTGCTCCTAGCCTTAATTGGCTAGGTCGTGGCTCCAATGTTGTTACTTTGAAAAAATTAGAGTGCTCAAAGCAAGCTTATGCTATTAATACATTAGCATGGAATAGCGTGATAGGAGTCTCGTCCTATTATGTTGGCCTTCGGGACAAAAGTAATTATTAATAGGGACTATCGAGGGCATTTGTATTTCATTGTCAAAGGTGAAATTCTTGGATTTATGAAAGACAGGCCATTACGAAAGCATTTTCCAAGGATGTTTTCATTAATCAAGAATGAAATTTGGTGGCTCAAAGATGATCAGATACTATCCTCATCTCAACCATAAACAATGTCGACCTGGGATCGGTGGATGTTGCTCTAAGGACTCTGCCAGCACCTTCTGAAAAATCAAAGTGTTTGGATTTTAGGGGGAGTATAGTCGCAAGGCTAAAACTTAAAGGAATTGATGGAAGGGTGCCACCAGGAGTGGAGACTGTGGCTTAATTTGAATTAACACAGGGAAACTTAGCAAGTCTAGACATAGTAAGGATTGATAGATTGATAGCTCTTTCTTGATTCTATGGGTGGTGGTGCATGGCCGTTCTTAGTTGGTAGAGCAATTTGTCTAGTTAATTCCAATAATAAGCAACACCTACACCTACTAACTAGCTACACGGAGGTTCCCCTTAGATGTTCTAGTCCACACACATGCTACATTGATGTAGAAAATGAATTTTACTTCCTGGTTCAAGAGCATCAGAAAATATTCTCAAAATGCATCATGATGGGGATAGACCATTGCAACTATTGGTATTCAATGAGGAATTCCTAGTAAGTGTGTATCATCAACTTGTGTTTACTATGTCCCTGCCCTTTGTACACACCGCTCATCGCTCCTACCAATTGAATGATCCAGTGTAGTGTTTGGATTGTGTCGACGATGGTCGTTTTCCACCATCAATGTTGTGAGAAGTTCATTGAACCTTATCATTTATAGTAATGAGAATTCATAACACGATTATCGTAGGTGAACCTGTAGTAGGATCATTGTTAGCAGTGGTTTTCTTTTTTGGTTCAAGTTGGGTGGGTTTCGATTGCAATGTGGGCCCATGTGGTGTGTCTCTAGGGGAGCAGGTTTAGTGTTTGGAGGGAACATTATTGGTTGCTTGTCTTGAGGTCACGCTTGTTTTTTCCTATGTGCTTGCAATCCATGCTTGTGCTTATCCCACATATCCTTTGTTTTTCTTTCCCCCAATGTGTTTCTGTAGGGGGTTTGGAAGCTTGTTTCTTGGGAGCCCTCTCCAAAATTCTGTTCAGCAGGGCATGGTTGCTACAGTTGAGGTGCTTGGGAAATATGATGGATAAATTTAGACTCATTTGTAGCAGCAGTGCTTGGCCTTTTGTTTGTTGGAAGGCATGGGCCAAGGGTGCTGGCCTCCATAGTTGGTTCTCTCGAAAAGGTGGCGGTGGTTTATGTGTTGCTTGGGTGAATGTTTTTGTTGGTGGTTGGGTCAAGGGAGTGTTTGCGTGCATGCCTCGTACCTCAAACCTTCCGTGAGGGGAATTCTCTTGGTTGTTTGATTGTTGTTTGTTATGTTGTAAGCTAGAAAGGGTGATGTGTCGTAATGTATGTGGGAGGGTGTGAAGAGGTAGAATGCTTTGATTGGGTGCCTTGTTTTCTTTCTTTTTTGTTAGGCAACATCTCCTTGGTGTGCTATTGAGACTTTCTCTTTTTTTGGGATTTTTGTTTGTTTGGTGTTGTTTTGTTCCCTTCTTCCTTTTTCCCCTAGCTTTATGGAGAAAAGGAAGGATTGTTGTGGATTGGTGTTCGGGAATGATGAAAAGTAGTACGAGTTATTGGGGTGGCCACCCTAGTAGTTCATGATTATTGTCCCTTGTATTTCCCCCCTTTTTGCGAAGGCACGGGGTTTGGGAAGCTTGTTCTCTATTTAAGGCTCCCCTTGTGAGCAGGTAGCCATGCTTGCTATCTCTTTCTTTCATGTTGTTTTCTTCCCTTCTTCCTTTTGGCCCTTGGCTTTATGGAGAAAAGTTTGGATTGTTATGGATTTGTGTTTAGGAAGGATGAAAAGTAGTGTGAGTTCCTTGTTTAGCCACCCTAGTCCTTCTCGATCATTATCCCCTATAGTTTCCCCCTTTTTGCGAAGGAACAGGGATGGGGAATCTTGTTCTCTATTTGAGCCTCCCCTTGTGATCTAGTAGCCACATTTGATATCTCTTTCTTTCATGTTGTTTTCTTCCATTTTTCCTTTTGGCCCCTAGATTTATGAAGGAAAGGTGAGATTTTTGTGGATTGGTGTTCAGGAAGGATGAAACGTAGTGCAAGCTCCTAGGGTGGCCACCCTAGTCCTTCTCGATCATCGTCCCTTGCAGTTCCCCCCTTTTTGCAAAGGAACAGGGTTGGGGAAGCTGGTTCTCTATTTGAGCCTCCCCTTGTGAGCTAGTAGCCATGCTTGATATCCCTTTCTTTCTTTTTTTTTTCTTCCCTTCTTTCATTTGGCCGCTAGCTTTATAGAGAAAAGGTGGGATTATTGTGGCTTTGTGTTCAGGAAAGACAAAACTTAGTGCAAGCTCTTGGGGTCTCCACCCTAGTCCTTCTTGATCATCGTCCCCTTCAATTCCCCCCTTTTTGTGAAGACACGAGGCTTGGAAGGCTTGTGGTTTGTTTGAGCCTCCCCTTGTGAGCTGGTAGGCACGTTTGATCTCTATTTCTTTCACCTTGTTTTCTTCCTTTCTTCCTTTCGATCCCTAGCTTTATGGAGAAAAGGAAAAATTGTTTTGGACTAGTGTTTGGGAAGGATCAAAAGTAGTGTGATCTCCTGGGATGTTCACCCTAGTCCTTATCGATTGTTGTTCCATGCATTTCCCCCCTTTTTGTGAGGGGGTCGGGCTAAATAAGATTCTTCTCTGTTTGAGCCTCCTCCTATGAGGGGGTTGACACCTTTGTTTCTCTTTCTTTCGTGGTTTTCTTCCTTTCCTCCTTTTGGCCCTTAGCCTTACATTTGTCATGGGGGGTGCCCCTATTCAGTGTTGTGGTGAATTTGTTAGTGATACGTGGAAACGACTCTCGACAATGGATATCTCAAGTCTTGTTACGATGAAGAACGTAGCGAAATGCGATACTTAGTGTGAATTATAGAATCCCGTGAATCATTGAGTTTTTTAACATAATTTGTGCCTGAGGCCTTGTTCAAGGGCACGTCGGTCTAGGTGTCGCATCCCATTCAAACGTGCTCCCTGCAATATTAGAGGGAGCTGCAGAGCTCACTCTAATATTGCAGGGAGCAGTGTTTACAGCTTCAACATTTAGTATGTACCCTGTTAAGTTAAGGCATGTTCTATGGTTATAACATTTTACTTCTTTTTATTATATTCCACAGATTAGCAATCACATGTACATAAAGTAAAGTGTAGATATAACATTAAATGATCGACAGAAAACAAGCCAAGACAAGAGACACAAGATGTGGTAGCTAGCCAAGGAGAAACCCCACAATGTGTGGGGACCCTTTGATCAATTCTTCTTTTATCTTCAATAAATTCAACAGAGAAAAATAGTCAATAAATCTGATTCATATCAGCAGTAGCAAACCCTAGATCAACAACATCAGCATTAGCGGCTTCATTATCAAACTAGGGCAGATGATATCTCACAAACCGTTCGTCCGATTGACTTCATTCCACCACCAAAAGTTGTGGCTTTCAGAGGAGATCCATATGGACCTATAGTATAGTTCTAAAGAGGAGATATTATATTCCACATAGGTCAATCTTTACTTCTGCAGTTGTAGCTTTAGTTTCAGCAGTTTCCGGCTTCAAACTAGGGCAGTCGATATCTTGCAATCCATTCGTTGGATTGACTTCGTTCCACCACCAAAAGTTGTGGCTTTTAGAGGAATTTTAGATGAACCTACAATGTAGTTCAAATGAGGAGATCTTCTAGTCCACGTAGGTCAATATTTACTTCTGTAGTTGCAGCTTTAGTTTCAACAGCTTCTGGCTTCACATGTGTGAGAGAGAGACCCATTTCTGTGCAATAGAGAAGAGACTCTTTCTGTGCAGTAGAGAGAGAGAGATGTGATGAAATGAGTGAGTCAAAATGAGGAAAATTTCTCTTGTATTTATACATAACGTTGGTGTTTAAATAGATGTGATTGTTGGGCTTCTGAGCCTACATGAGTTGTAGGTCGGCTTGATAATAATTCCATAATCAAAATAAATTCATATCTCCATGAATACTTATCGGAATCGGATGACATTTATATCAATCCTACACCTCTTGATGAGAGGAATCTAATAAAAATATTATCAGCCATGAATAAGATGACCCACATGAAGTTTTTCCCTGGTTTCCAATTTTAACACTCCCTCTCAACTAGGGAGAACTTCATCTATAATCTGTCTATCGGTCATTACTATTCATCCATCAAATGCACTACCATATACAGCTTGACCCTTGCCTTGCTCTGCTCTATTCTACCTCTTCTACTTTGTCTTATTCTACCATGTACTGATCTGTATTGTTCTGCTCTGTTCTGCTTTTCTCTTGCATTGTTCTACTCTGCTCTGCGTTTGTCTGAATTATGAAGAAGAAGAATTGATCGGGGATGTATCATACTGACTCAAAATTCAGTCCCAGAGTATGTACCACTGGTCCCAGACCAGTCTCAGCCAACCTGAAGTCAGCGTCATAGTGAGTACAACTCCATTGGTCCCAGACCAGTATCATCCTCCAGTGACTCAAAGTCAGTCTCAGAGTGCATACTACTGGTCCCAAACCAGTCTCAACTGACCTGAAGTTAGTGTCATAGTAGGTACCACTACCATTGGTCCCAAACCAATATCGTAGTCTCAGAGAGTGTACCACTGGTCCTAGACCAGTCTCAACCGACCCGAAGTCAGCGTCATAGTATGTACCACTCTCACTGGTCCCAGACCAGTACTGCATTGACATGAAGTCAGTCTCGGAGTATGTACCGCTTGTCCTAGACCACTCTCAACCTACCCAAAGTTAGTGTTATAGTAAGGCACAACTCCTACCACTAGTCGCAGACCAGTATCATAGTCTTAGAGAGTGTACCATTAGCCCCAGACCAGTCTCAACTGACCTGAAGTCAGTGTCATAGTATGTACCACTCTCACTAGTCCTAGACCAGTACTGCACTGACACGAAGTCAATCTCAGAGTATGTACCACTTGTCCCAGACCAGTCTCAATCGACCCGAAGTCAGTGTCATAGTAAGGTACAACTCCTATCACTAGTCCCAGACCAGTATCATTGATCCCAGATCAATGGAGGTCATCCTAGTGTAGGGAGTACGGTAGATACAACAATGCGTCCATCGGTACTACTATGGTCCCTAAATTCATTTCCCTTCTCATTGATCAGATGAGAGGTACTTCCCATGAGTCCCAGACTGCATGGGTAGGATGCCTCGACATGATAACTAATCAATCATGTCCTCACAAGAGAACACATCAATCCTGCTACAATCGCCATGGAGAACACATCAATCCAGGCCTCATAGGAAAGCACATCAATCCTACTACAATCACCATGGAGAACACATCAATCCAAGCCTCATAGGAGAACACATCAATCCATGCCTCACAAGAGAACTAATCATCCTACTACACAGGAGAGAAAATCATCCTGTTCCACAAGAGAGCAAATCATCTTGTTCCACAAGAGAGCAAATCATCTTGTTCCAGTGCACACCACTAGGGGAGGGTGAGTCACCCTACGGTCGTATGTTGCTCCAGTAAGAACCACAAGCCCTTAGAGCTCCCAGAGCTCAATGCATGCAACATGAAAGACCCTTGTACAAGGGTTTCTTGATGACCGCAAGTCATTTAGGAAAATCACAAATTAGATCTTTCCTTGGGGCTTTGACAAAGTGTATCGACCTGTATATCATCTTAATGAAATGGAGACTCCTTGCTCATCGACTTACCACATCCCAGATGATGTCTATCGGCTGGAGAAATCGATGAATACGAGATTCCTCAATAATTCAATCCCACCTCTGGTTGTCACATAGGATCACGGTGGTATCCAATGTAAATCCAAACAGCTCACTGAAGAGCTTTCACAACCAGAATTCCTCACAGGAGGCCATGCTAGCAGCAATATACTCTGCTTCGGTGGTGCTCAAGGCCACTGAATTCTACTTCCTGCTCATCTAGGATATCGAAGTAGATCCCAAGGTGAAATAGCACCTGAAAGTGCTCATACAGTCCACCACATTGCCTGTCCAATCAACATCAGCATATCCAAGTAGTCTCACATTTTCGGCAGTGTATCTTAACCCATTGTGCCACGAAGATATCTCAGAAGATTCTTGGCATCAATCCAGTGAGGCTCAACCAAATATGAGCTCACAATTCTAACTACAAAACATATGTTCGGATGGAGGTTCACTAAGAACATCAATGTGAATGAGTTTATGAAACTCAGAGGCATTTCCCAAATCTGGTCCGACATCACTACCATATAACTTCTAAAAGTTAAGATCCTCGAGGTAGTCACAGGCTTGCAGTCCATCATACCGAATCTTCTAATATCTTTACCACATATTTTCCTTGAGATAGGAAAATTTCCCCTGGCTTCTACCACACTTCAATTCCTTAGTCCTTCATTTCAAATTCAAAAGCCAACTCCCTCTTACATTTGTGAATGAGAGGGTTTGCACCTGTTATAAAGAAGTCATCCACATACAGCACCAGTATGAGAGGCTTGTCATCTTCAACCTTAAAGCAAAGGTTAGGATTAGCTTCACTACTAGTGAATCCCAGCTTCATCAAGTAGCTATCGATCCTCTCATACCATGCTCAAGGTGCTTGCTTCAGCCCATAGAGAGCCTTCTTCAACCTGCATACATGATATTTTCAATCATAAATTTTAAATCCTTTGGGTTGCTCCACGTAGACCTCTTCTTTGATATAACTATGCAAGAACGTGGTCTTGACATCCATCTGATGTAGGTTCCATCCTTGTGAATCTGCAAGGGCTATGATCAAGCGAATGGTCGTATATCTAACAACAGGTGCAAATATCACATCATAGTCTATACCTTCCTTCTAGGAGAAACTACAAGCAACAAAATGAGCCTTATACTTTTCTGTACTTTCATTTGTTGCATGTGTTATCTTGTAAAGCCATTTAGAAGTGATAATTGTCTTTTCCTAGGGTCTGGGAACTACTTCCCAGACATCATTCTTCATGATAGACTCATATTCTTTAGTCATAGCATCCTTCCATACTTGATGCTTGATGGCATCTAAGAATGATGAAGGCTCATTTTGTATGATCATGCTCATGATGGTCAGGTATCCCTAATACCTATTAGGTTTCTTACTTTCACGAAAGGTTCCTCGGGGTGCAGCATGTCCTTCAGCATCATCAAGTATCCCCCTAAGCCATGAGGGGCTCTTCCTAGAAGAGGAAGGCTCATGTGGAGGAGGATCAATCAGATCCATGGGTTCTTCTACATCAGGCATTAATTCATCATCCTTTTCTTTCGGTTCCCTGGTGTTGGCTTCTTGATAGCTCCTCAAAGTCGGAATATTTCTCACCTTGCTGAGAACCATATCTTTGTCAACGGTGACATCATGACTAATTATGACTTCCCTTTGACCAGCTACATAGATTCTATAGCCTTTATTATTTTCACCATAGCCCACAAAAATTCCCTTCTTTCCAGATGTACCCAATTTATTTATTTTCTCTTTCAGCACATGAAAATATACAGGGCTTCCAAAAATTCTAAAATGAGAAACATCAGGTTTCTTAACGGTGAACTTTCCTTCAAGAGTCTTGGAACCCAATGCTTGATAAGGGCATCAATTTTGTACATATACGACAACGTTTGCAGCTTAAGCCCATAGAAACTTCGGAAGTCTTTGATCATGTAGCATGGCCCAGACAGCTTCCACAATTGTGTGGTTCTTACTTCTCACCACACCATTCTGCTCAGGAGTATGTGGTGTAGTAGTCTCCCTCTTAATGCCAACCCTATGTATGCCTAAGTGAACCAACTGTAATATATCGGAGGTCTAGCTTTGGCTTGAGGGAATGGTCCCCTTTTGAGCTTTCCTTTGGCACATCCTAGACATACACCTTCTTTCTTTACTCGAAATTCGGGCATCCCTATCACCATTTGTCTTACATCGGGTAGAGCTTTGTAATGAAGGTGGGAAAACCTCTGATTCCAAAGTTCAGACTGAAGATATGTGTCATAAGACATGACACCTACATGACTTTCATCGACCTGATAACATGAAACCCAAGAGTAAAGGCATCTTTAACATTATTTTTTGATACTCGTACCTTGCCATCGCTGAAGGTTACCTTGTATCCTTTGTCTTCCATTGCCGATATGGACACTAGGTTCTTTCAGAGGTCAGGTGAATTTAACACATCCTGGAATTTCTAGCCTTCTTGAATGCTTGTCCTCTTCCTTGATTCACAACTCCCCTCTTACCTTTGCTATTGAACTTGTCATTCCTTTGATTGCCATCTGAGGGATTTTTGATCATCGTCCCAGTGTGGGTCCTTTCTCTCAGGGCACTCCCTTGCATAGTGACATGCCTAATTGCAGATGTAACATCATCATTTTCTTCCAGCCTTAGGTCAGCCTTTTATTTTTATTTAGTCTCAGAATTATTTCTTTTCTTAGCATGAGAAGACAAGGCAGCAAGAGGACCTTTAGGCATGGGCATTTCTTGCTCTTCTTCCCTTGTTTCTTCTTGAATGCATCTAGTCATTAATTCCTCGAAACCAGGAATTACATTATAGTTCAGAAGAGTATCCCTGAACACGTACCATTCAGATGGTAATCCTCCAAGAGTTGTGAGTGCCATTTCCCTGTCAATAATAGCCTCCCCAACGGATAGGAGATCGTTCTTAATCTCAGTTATTCTTAAGAAGTATGATTTCATACTCTCATCTTTACCCTTATTGATTTCCCTCGGTTTATTTCTAAGAAACAAAACTTGATTTGCATCATTGACTTTAAATAAACTCACTAGTCTATCATAGATTTCCTTGGAGGTGTCCAGTTCAGAGATGTAGGCCACCAAGTGCTTGTCAATAGAGTCTCAAATGATATTCTATTTTGACTTCTTCGGTTTTCCATTTGTTCCATACAGCAATGGATGCATTTGATGGAGGCCCAACAATATTGCATCTTACATGGTCCAGCACTCCTGGATCTTCTAGGGTTATGTCGATAGACATCTTCCATCTGTGATAGTCATCTTTCTTATGAAGCTTGCCTTCGGCAGAGTGTTGAAGATCCCATAGTTCTTTTAGGATAGCCTTGCCAATCTTCCCTTCGGTGATTGCTCTTGCTCTTGCTCACGTTTTGTCTTCACCTCAGCTTTGATTCCATGTTAAGTTATGGTATGTTCTATGCTTATAACAATTTACTTCTTTTTATTATATTCCACAGATTAGCAATCACATGTACATAAAGTAAAGTGCAGATAGAACATTAAACGATCGACAGAAAACAAGTCAAGACAAGATGTGGTGGCTAGCCAGGGAAAAACCCCACAATGTGTGGGGAAATCCTTTGATCAAAACTTCTTTTATCTTCAATAATTCAGCAGAGAGAAATATTAAAATAAATGTGATTCATATCAGCAGTAGCAAACCCTAGATCAGTAGCATCAGCATTAGTGGCTTCATTATCAAACTAGGGCAAATGATATCTCACAAACCGTTCGTCCGATTGGCTTCATTCCACCACCAAAAGTTGTAGCTTTTAGAGGAGATGCAAATGGAACTATAGAGTATTTCTAAAGAGGAGATATTCTAGCCCACGTAGGTCAATATTTACTTCTGCAGTTGCAGCTTCAGTTTCAGCAGTTTCCGGCTTCAAAATAGGGCAGTCAATATCTTGCAAACCGTTCGTCGGATTCACTTCATTCCACCACCAAACATTGTGGCTTTCAGAGGAGGTTCAGATGAACCTACAATGTAGTTTAGATGAGGAGATCTTCTAGTCCACGTAGGTCAATCTTTCCTTCCGCAGTTGCAGCTTCAGTGTTAGCAGCTTCCAGCTTCACATTTGTGAGAGAGAGACCCATTTTTGTGCAGTACAGAAGAGACTTTTTTCTGTGCAGTAGAGAGAGAGAGATGTGATGAGATGAGTGAGTCCGAATGAGGAAAATTCCTCCTATATTTATACACAACGTTGGTGTTTGAATAGATGCAACTGCTGGGCTTCTAAGCCTACATGAGTTGTAGCCCGGCTTGATAATACTTCCATAATCAAAATAAATTCTTATCTCCATGAATACTTATCAGAATTGGATGATCTTTATATTAATCCTACACCTCTCGATGAGAGGAATCTAATAAAAATATTATCAACCATGAATAAGATGACCCACATGAAGTTTTTCCCTAGTTTCCAATTTTAACAATGTGGTTTTCTTCCTTTCCTCCTTTTGGCCCTTAGCATTACATTTGTCATGGGGGGTGCCCCTATTCAGTGTTGTGGTGAATTTGTTAGTGATACATGGAAACGACTCTCAACAACGGATATCTCAACTCTTGTTATGATGAAGAACATAGCGAAATGCAATACTTAGTGTGAATTGTAGAATCCCGTGAATCATTGAGTTTTTTAACGTAATTTGTGCCTGAGGCCTTGTTTGAGGGCATGTTAGTCTAGGTGTCACATCCCATTCAAACGTGCTCCCTACAATATTAGAGGGAGCTGCGGAGCTGGTCTTCCATGCCCAATGCGGTATGGTTGGTTGAAATGCCTCAAGCGATGCTTTGTGGCATGCATCAGTGAGTGGTGATCTTGTCCCCTTGGATGGGAAGTTGGTGTTAGTTGATGCAGGCTTTGTGTGGCATCACTTGAACTTGTTTTTTTCTCTATTTTCCTCCCATTGGGTAGGGTGGATTTAGCTCCAACTTACGACCTCAGCTCAGGTGAGAACACGCAATGAATTTGAGCATATAATTAAGCAAAGGAAAATAAACTTACAGGGATTCCCCTAGTACCTTCGAGCGAACCGAAAAGAGCCCATCATGAAAAGTGGGTGGTAGCGTTTCCTGAATGGTAGTCTGTAGAAGTGCCCTTAATGGCAGACCTAGGCCAAGTCCCTTGGAAGGGGGTGCCTGAGAGCCTGTGGAACTTTAGATTTCCATGTCGTGGGGTCATGAAAAACTGCCAAAGTCCGGGGAACTCAGGGTGTCCATTTCATGGCGATGGAAAATGCTAACCATGTTAGTGGACACACAGGGGGTTTCCACTTCACGTCACGACAAAAATTTCCACCCAAGTCTGGGAAACATCGGGTTCCCATGTCGCACTATGGCCAAAACTACCACCCAAATCTGGGTAGCTTCAGGTTTCCATGCCATCACGCCACCCAAGTCTCACGAGCTTTAGGTTTCCATGTCATCGCGTGACAGGGAGTGGTCGCCCAAGTCTGGGGAGCTTTAGGTTTCCATGTCATCACGCGACAAGGAACAAATACCCAAGTCTACTGAACATGGGGCTTTCCATTCTGTGGCATGACGGTAATCATCCAATTATGTGAAACTCAGGTCTTCCATGTCCCACCATGATAGAAACCGTGACCTTGGTGCAGGGAACTCGAGTTTCCATGCCACGAAATTACAAAGAACCTCTCAAGTCCATGGAACCCAGGGGCTTCTATTTCGTGGCATGAGGGAAACTCCCTAATTCCAAGAACCTCTGGGTCTCCATATCCTACCTAGTCAAAAACCACGGCCCTTATCTGGGGAACTTCAGTTTCCATGTCACAACATGAAAAAATTTTCCCAAGTGTATGGAACTCATGGTTTCCATGTTGTGGCATAATGAATGACCACCCAAATCTTGCGAACTTGGGGTTTCGATTTCGCGGCGGGGTGGAAACCGCTTACATGGTTTGTCTCTGAAACTTAGGGTTTCCATGCCTAGTTACGACGAAAGCCATCCAAGTGCAGGGAAAGAAGGCTTTCCCTACCCTGCGTGATGAAAGCTACCCAAGTGTGCAAAATCTAGGGTTTCCATGTCCCATCACACTTAAAATCTCTATCACATAGGGGGGCCCTGGGGTATCAGGTATTCAAGTTGGGAGTGTAGGAGAGAGTCGAAAAACTAAACCCATAATACGGGCATGCCTTGATGTGCGACTAACACCCATGTTCTGTTAAATGATACTCAGATGAGCATTCATTTATATGCGAAGACTTGGCACGACATTCTTTTATGTGGAACGGTGATGGCTGCACTCATGGTGGGTCTGTCATGTTGGGTAGGGCGCTCACCCTTTGATACATGCACGATGGGTGACTCACCGGCAGAAGGTGCACAGGCGAACCTTATTGGGTTTCCACATGAAAGAGGTGACCATGTGTAGACAAGTTAGGACGTGGGACAGTGCACGAGGTGTGGCAATGGGTTTGATCGGCTAAGTTTTGGACCAAACCCATGTTTATGACGATGCACATGAAGGGACGCAACAACTTGTTGGAATGGGGTGTGTCGAGGTTATGTGGTAGGTCAGGCAAGCATGCATGATGATGGAGTCGACCCTTGTTATCCCCGAGAGACACGACCCTTGGGCGAAAGGATGCGTATAAGTATCGAGGATGGCATTAGACCAAGGGACATCAAACTTAGACTTCCAAATTACAGAACAAGTGTGAAGGAAGGATTTGGGAAAAAACAAAAGGAAGAGAAGGTCACGGGTAAGAGGGCCACATCGGTGGGTAAATTACAGTGGACAAGTCAAACCTGGTAGTGTAGATAGGCAGAGCGAGTCGGGTTACTGACCGGGAAGGAAAGTCGCACTACATAAGTGTCATGCGCCGTCACTATGGCCCACACTGACAAGTAGAGTTTGGGCACTGCAGAATGGAAACTCAGGTGGATAGGTGGCATACCTGGGTGTGGGTGACACCGTTCAGAGTCCAGGTGTGGAGTTCTTTCATGTACACCGCGGGAAGTGCAAGACGACCACACGACATGATGAAATGAAAGAATAATTGAAGAAGATAAATTGATGATAATTTATTTCATTGCATTGTTAAGAACACTTATTGGAAAATTAACTGAGTGTTGAAGTAGGCACAGACCGTGTACTCAAATATTGGTAAAATGAAAAAGTATGGTGGTGCCACACCTGCTTATGTGTGGTTGGAAGACTACCACTAGGATAGGGGCGTGACATGGGGTCTCCCAATCCCTCCTCAACAAAACTCGCCAAATTGTAGGAAACCTAGGGTTTCCATGTCCCGCCTTGTTGAAAGCCTCCCAAGTGTGGGAAATTTGGGGTTTCCATATCTCGTCGTGATGGAAATCACCCAGGCGCAGTAAAATTGGTGTTTTTGTGTCTCTCCCATGATGAAAGTCACAGCCAAAGCACACAGACATCGAGTCTGCAACCTCACATCAAGAAAAAGGGTCGGTTGGTCAAGAGAATGAAGGTTTCTTCATTGGTAAAGGATCACACTAAGGATCAAAGGTTGGAGTCTCTTCTAGAGATATTCTACCAAGGAATATCAAAATTTGACAGAAGGATGAAGTGTTGGGGACTGAAGTGTTGGAGAAAGAAAGTGCAGAGAGGAGGAAGGACTTGACTTGTGCTTGGAGGATATTATTGTCAAAGGTATAGGGTTTGGCATTGATCAATAAGAAGCTTCAATAAGAGAAATTTATGAAAGGGTTTTACTCTCTAAGAGAGAGAGGTTTCTCCCTGGCATAGAGCCAACCTCTTGTGTTCTTGTTCTTATGTTTTTGGCACTAGTTTGATGAAGTAAACACACATGCATTAATAAGAAGAGAAGAAGATTAAGGTAACAAGATAAATTGTAAAAGATCTTCACAAATTTCTATCAAATCTAGAAGAATCCTACTATACTCCATTGCCCTAGATTCTTCAACACGGTATCATAACTAAGGTGGCACATCAAGGAAAGGGAAACTCAAGAACATCTACAAGACTAAAGCATCAAGCCAAGAAGTCTCAATCACATCAAGGACAAGAAGTTCTACCATCTATCATTCATCATGGAAGACTACACAGAAAGAAGAAAATCCTTGTATAAAGGAACCTACAACAAGAACAAATCAAAGAGGGGCCTACATCAAGCTACACCATCTTCAAAAGGGAAAGGCACTATGAGTCAAGTTATCAAGAAAATATCATCTTCAAGCAAGTCCATTTGAAGAATGCAACTTGAAGAAGTTCAAGATCTAAGGAAGGCAAGTCATCAAGTCTTCAAGAAGAAAGCAAGTTCACTACATCTCAAGCTATATGAAGTAAGTATATATCCCCTTCTAAGTATACTTCAATGTATTTTTGTAAGGAAAGTAATAAATTGGTTGGTACCACTAGATTTCCAAATTCCAATGATTTGGATGCCAATAATATGGAAGCTACAAAAGGAATTGTCTGAAACTTAAGAAGGACAAGAACTACAAGAGAAAAATGGAAGAAGCTCATGTAACTCAAGAAGTCAAAGAAGAAGACAAGAAGCAAAAAAATGAAGATCCCCCAGATCTATAC
Source organism: Pinus taeda (assembly GCA_000404065.3). Classification (NCBI taxonomy): domain Eukaryota; kingdom Viridiplantae; phylum Streptophyta; class Pinopsida; order Pinales; family Pinaceae; genus Pinus; species Pinus taeda. The sequence goes on from APFE031722858.1 coordinate 29,370, forward strand.
TATGACTAAGTCAACATATTTGCTTAAAGTCTTCTTTCAAAGTTTTGAGTAGTATAGGAGCATATAGAAATAGAACAGATTGCATGGTTAAAGATATCTTCTAGAATATAGTTGCATGGTGTAGATATAGCTCAAGATATTCATATAGAAGGAGAATACCTATTATAGGGCCTCATCCATAATAAAAAAATGACTAATCATGATTAAAATTCTTAGAAGGCCTACATCATCAAAGGAAGAAACATTTACCAGATAAGGGTCTTCAAGATCCTCTTATAGAATCTTCAAAAGAAGGTTCGTGCATAAGGGCAGATGACTCATTGGGATTCCCATTTATGGGATTCAAGAAAGGATGATATACAGGCGAGAGTAGATGAAGCAAGAAAGGCTACACCAATTGAGGAGAAGTATCAAATAAATCTGAGATGATAAAGGCATAACGAAGATGAGGTATGTATGCATCAAAGTTTAAGTCATGTCATCATATATATTGGGTCATGGGAAAAGATATAGAATCATGATCAAGAATAAAAGGATCTCTTTCACCAACGATATGCTCGGAGGCATCTACTACAATGAAATAAAGGTCAACATTAAGAACTACTCTCATAAGGAGTATAAGGTGGTTGACTAATCAATCCATGAAGAAGAAAATCAAGAAAGAGATCAAGCATGTGAAGAACATCGTGGTCACAAAGAATAACTATCCGACAAGATTCCTCAACATCTCTCGAAAGAAGGCATGGCAACTCTAACAAAGGAAGAAAAATACAAAATGACCCTTGACACCTATGAAGGCCTTGAAGATAGTAAGGTGCATATAACCGATTCAACTCTACAAAGATTTCATCATGAAGAAGTCATCCAACAAAAGCACCGTTTGATGTTGAAGCAATATCATGATGAATTCATGATGGGCTACTAAATCAAAGTATGGGAACAAGAAAGTAAAACTAAGAAATCATGTGATACGTATTATGAAGCATAGACAAGATTAAAAAGTAGTAGCTAGATGACAAAAGGACTTGATATATATCAAGAAGGCCACTTTCCACAAAGGCAGCATTGACATGACAAACTAGGAGGGAAAGTGATCGATCACCGGTACCCTGCCAAGCAGAAGTTCAAACAAAGACTTCATGACATTGAAGGAAAGAAGGAGATCAAGAAGCTAAGGACCCACAAAGAAGAAGCTGTTGATGAAAGGACAAGCCCCTAGCTAAGAGGGAGTTCTAACAAGTTCCAAAATACAAAGGATCTTGGGAAACTTCCTTGTCAGAATAAAGTTGGGCGTGTCTTCCTCAATGAAGGGGAAGAGATAGACACAACATTCTTTCCTTCACTTGGAAAGAAATAATGGGAGGATTGGGTAATCATATCATATCTAATGCTCTTTGAGTATGTGTAGGGCATCCAAGACAAGAGTAGGCAAGAGGACCGATATTCGTTGAGGGTTGGGAACCCAAGACAAGAATTGTCCCAGAAGGTCATACTCAGGGAACACCTGGGTGGGTATGTACCTTGAGAGATGATGACTAAGGTGTTTATAAGCCATTGATCTCGCGAAAATTTTTCTATGATCTTATAAGAGATAATGTTGTTAGTCAAGGCCTTGATATGAACAATGTTAGCTACTATAATACTATAACAGATGGATTTCCAATCTGGTTTCTCTTATGTGAATTATTCAAGATTGAAAAATAGCCAAGCAGCTTGTAATGATATATGAATATCTCCCTAGATAAGAGGGGGTGTTGAAGAATGTGTAACTAGGTTTGGTCTCCATAAATGTGCTTTTGATATTTCTATTTATTCAAGAAAAAAATATATAATATATATATTTCTTTTCTTGAATAAAACAAATATCAAAAGCACATTTATGGAGACCGGAACCTAGTTACACAGACACACACACAGATATATATATATATATATATATATATAATATATATATATTAATTAATTATATTTATCAATGAGTTTCTTCCTCATTGAAATAGGCCTAGCACATGTTAAAGTTCTATATGTGAATCGAAGAGTCAAAAGAAAATGCTGAAGACGTTAAGAGCATGTTACACCAGGTATATTTAAGTATTAGAGTCAAATATATTCCTACCCTCGTGCCTTCGTTTGGGTTGTGTGCCCATGCAAACCCCAAATTTCGCTTGGCCGGGTTGGGTCGTGTCGTGCCATGCCATGTGTGGGTGCCTTAGCACACGTGGTCGTGTTGAAAATGCTAAGTCATGACCGACCATGTGTCTTCTATACATTCATGTGGCCCATGTTCCCGACGCTCCCTCATGCCTCTGTTTGGATCGTGCACCCACGGAAATCCCAAATTTTGTTCAAGCGGGTCGGGTCGTGTCATGTGTGGGTGCTCATGAAAACATGTTTGGGTGGGTCGGGTCAGGTCAGGTCTTGTCATGTGAGGGCACCTAGGGCACACGTGCCTATCTAAAAAATGCTAAGTTGTGACTGGCGGTGGCCCTCATGCACGTTCGTGTGGCCTGTTTTACTGAATCTCCCTTATGCCTTCATTTTGGTCCTGTGTGGGTGCCCACATAAACTCATCCTGGCAGGCCATTTGAGGGCGCCCGTGTAAACTCGTTTGAGTAGGTCATTTGCTGTGTAAATTCATTTGGGTGGGTCGTTCGTCATGTAAACCCGTTCAAGCAAGTCATTTTCCATGTAAACTCATTTGGGAGGGTAATTTTCCATGTAAATCGTTCAAGTGGGATGTTTGAGGACGGCTGTGTAAACTCGTTCGAGTGGGTCATTTGATGGCATCTGTGTAAACTCATTTGGGCTGGTCATTTGAGGGCATCTGTGTAAACTCATTTGGGCTGGTCATTTGAGGGTGGTCATGTAAACTCATTCTGTCAAGTCGTTTGAGGGTGGTTGTGTAAAAGAGTTCAGGCAGGTTGTTTGAGGGTGCCTGTGTAAACTTGTTCGTGCGGGTCATTTGAGGGTGCCCATGTAAACTTGTTTGAGTGGGCCATTTGCCATGTAAACTCATTTGGGAGGGTCGTTTGAGGGTGTTTGTGTAAACTCATTCGGGTGGGTCATTTGAGGGCTTCCATGTAAACTTGTTCAAGCAGGTCATTTTCCATGTAAACTCATTCAGGCGGGTCGTTTGTGATGTAAACTCGTTCAAGTAGGTTGTTTGAGGGCACCCATGTAAACTTTTTCGGGCAGGTCGTTTGAAGGAACCTATGTAAACTCATTCGGGAGTGTTGTTCCATGTGAGGACATGTTCAGGAACACATGCCTGTATCAAAAATGCCAAGTTGTAACTGGGGGTGGAACTTGTGCATGTTCGTGTGGCTCATTTTCCCGCCTCTCCCTTGTGCCTTCATTTTGGCCATTTGTGGGAACCTATGTAAACTCAATCAGGCAGGTTGGGTCGTGTCATGTGAGGACTCCCATGTAAACTCATTAAGTTGTGCCAGGTCAAGTCATGTGACTGCGCTCGTTAAACTCATTCGGGCGGCTTAGGTCGTGTCATGTGAGGACACGCCCAGACACATGGGCCCGTGCCAGAAATGCTAAGTTGTGACTCAGGGTGGGGCTTGTGCACATTTGTGCGGTCCATTTTCTCAACGCTTCCATGTGCCTTCATTTTCCATGTAAACTTGTTTGGGCAGGTCGTTTGAGGGCGTCGTGTAAACTCATTCGGTTGGGTGATTCCTTGTGAGGGCAAGCCCAAGCACACGTGCCCATATCAAAACTGCTAAGTTGTGACTCGACGTAGGCCTTGTGCTCATTCGTGCAGCTCGCTTCCAGACTCTCCCCTACGCCTTCATTTCAGTCGTGTGTGGGTGCCCATGTAAACTCATTCAGGTGGGTCATTTTCCATGAAAGCTCATTCATGTAGGTCATTTTTCGTGTAAACTCATTCGAGTGGATCATTTTCCATGTAAACTCACTGGGCTGGGTCGTTTAGAGTGTCCATGTAAACTCATTTGGGTGGGTCATTTGAAGGTGGCCATGTAAACTTGTTCGGTTGGCTCCTTCAGTGTAAGGGCACGCCTGGGCATGCATGCCCATATAAAAAATGCTAAGATGTGACCCGAGGTGGGCCTTGTGCATGTTTGTGCGGCTCATTTTCCCACCTCTCCCTTGTGCCTTCATTTCGGTCATTTGTGGGCGCCCGTGTAAACTCGTTTGGGTGGGACGTTTTCTGTGTAAACTCGTTCAGGCGGGTCATTTGCCATGTAAACTCATTCGAGTGGGTCAGGTTTTTTACTATGTAAACGCATTCAGGAAGTTCATTTTCCGTGTAAAATCATTCGAGCAGGTCATTTGTTGTGTAAAATTGTTCGGGCAGGTCGTTTAAGGGTGCCCGTGTAAACTTGTTCGGGTAGGTCCTTTGAGGGCGGTCATGTAAAATTGTTTGGGTGGGTCATTTGTTGTGTAAACACATTTGGGCTAGTCATTTGCCATGTAAACTCCTTCAAGCAGGTTTTTTGAGGGTGGTTATGTAAACTCATTTAGGTGGGTCATTTGAGGGTAGCTTGTAAACTCATTTGGTCGGGTCATTCAGTGTGAGGGTGTGTGTGAGCATGCGTGCCTGTATAAAAAATGCTATGTTGTGACCCAGGGTGGTCCTTATGCACATTTGTGTAGCTCGTTTGCCTGCCTTTCCCTTGTTCCTTCATTTCGGTCATGTGTGGGCACCCATGTAAATGCGTTCAAGTAGGTTGGGTCGTGTCATGTGAGGGTGCCCATGTAAACTCGTTAAGTCGTGTCAAGTCGAGTCATGTGAGGGCACCCGTGTAAACTCATTTGGTTGTGTGTGGCTTCCTGTGAACACATGGACATACCAAAAATGCTAAGTCGTGACCACCTATGTGTCTTCTGCACATTTTTGTTGCCCATTTGCCTGACTCTCCTGTTAGAGCCTAGATTGACCTCAGGGTGAAAGAAGCAATCCTAGGATAACCACAAACCAAGCTTAACCTGGTATCTAGCCCTACCAGGTTGGGAGAGGGCTCTCTCCTTGTCAATATCAGTTGAGATGACTGGATCAAATATGGATTTTAGGCTAGGTATAGTATCTCTAGGGTTTTTGGTTTATTTTGATGGTTTTGTTAATGGATCAAATGGAGCAGACAACTTTGGGTCCAGGAAATGAAGTTAGGATGCAGGGTGTTCTGTGGGGCAAGGTAGGTAAGTGTTTTGGAACTTGAAATTGAGTGAGATGGTAGGTCTAAGACTTATGAGGAGCTAAGGAGGGCATGCAACGATCATGAGTCCTCTTCAAATAGTAGAAAACATCAAAACTAAATGGATTCCAAAGGTAGAGCACTGTAACCAATGTATTGTACCTATCTATCTTAATTTCATTTAGTTAGAAGAATGAATTAGATTTTGGCACACATAAAACATGAGGAAAACCAATGATAGAAGAAGAAACTATGCAAAACACATAACCATAAGTATCCCATAAAAATAGCTACAAATCCTGGTTTATTTCCTTGCCAAACCGTTGTAGAGATGTACAATGTAGCTCAGAGCATCCAAGAGAGTCCAAAATTTTCTAATGACTAAACAAATACATAATATATACAATAAAATCACCTATGCTAGCCATCAGGGGTCAAATCCAAGATATAAGGAACTATTACAACCATTTCCAAATAAGGAGTAGGAATATAGGTAGTGGAAAAACTTGCCTCTATAAGCATGGAAACTGATTCATTAACCCCCAAACCACCTCAAATTGATGAATCTACCCTCTAAGGTAATTTTACAATTATATTTACATAGAATAGCATCATTTACAATCATAAATTCATCCATGAAGAGAGAAAAATTCAACTTGCAGAGAAACTAGGTGAAAACTGGATTTTTAGGCAAACTAGCTCTATGCGTAGCCCCATTGGCTAGGTGCATAGCACCACTTGACAACTACTTTTGGAGGCCTTCCCCTTAGCGAAATTGAGCCCACGATAGCTCATTAGAAGGGTCGTCCTATCTAGCGTTTGGGACATATTGAATTTTTTCATTTGGATGTCATTTTACCCCTCAAAAGAAAAATCTCCCAAGGAATCTTCTGTGTGTCCAAAAAGAGGAAGAGAGGTCATTTTTTGGTAGTTTTTTGACCTTTTGGTGACCCATTTTTTCTCCAAAATTGCTCAAATTTTCTGGGTTTTATGTCCTCATTATGCTGAATCCAAATATGTAATCTATTTCTTCAAAACTTCCTCTAGTGAAAAGCATAGCGCTAGTGGCGCCACACACCTAGGGCAATTTTATGTGTTCAAAAATTTCAAGATTTCAAAATGACAAAAACTTATCAAAACTTGCCCAGATTTGGCACAAGGCACCACCATTAGTTGCTTTGATGGGCTAGTGAGGCTCCAACCAAGATATTCAATTTGTCTTGCTCCTTTTTTCTCTTTAAGACCTTCCTCAACCTAGCCTTAAGCTTCCTAATTCTCATATTGCAAATTTTATTTTCGAGTCATATAATGATATGACATGTGCCGAAGCATTCTATTGTCCCTTTTGGAATTCTTGATCAGTCCCTCAAGATGCATGTTGACCCTCTCAAACCAATTTTCCTGGTCATGTTCAATCTCTTACTTAATGGAAGTCAAAGTGACAAGGTCCTCTTTGTCATTTTTCCTCTTTAGTTTCAACATTTCAAGTTCCATTAGGCTTTTCTTATCCTCCAACTGTTTGTTCTCTTTCTTGTTTATCATCTATATCATCCTTGTGCATTTTCTCTTTGCCTTTGGTTTGTTGTTTATGTCTCTCCATGGAACTATCACTTAGTGTCTCTTCCTCATAGTCATATTCACTGTCTATTTCCATTGTTTTCCCTTGGTTTCGAAAAATGTGGTTGTATATGGATGGTTTGTGGATAATTAGTATGGAATGGGATGAAGGAATGGAATGGTTAGAGTGTATGTGGAGGGAGAGTGGAAATGTATGTTTGAACAGTGTTTAGGGATGTGAGTAGGGTTTAGGGATGTGTGTAGGGTTTTAGGGAGAGTGTATGAAGGAATGGGATTTGGGGAAAATGTATGAAGTAATGGGGTTTAGGGAACAATAGGAAATGGATGAGACAAGAAAACAAATGAGAGAAAGAGCTTGTCAATTTTTAATGAGACAGTTTGGGTTAACACTAGGGTTTTAACTTTAAAAGGGAAAAAGTCACCAAAACATGATGCAAAAAACTTTTCAACAAGAATCATTGAGTTACTTACTTGCAAAGAGGTAAATTTATAGGTTTGAAGCAAATTGAGTGATTTTGGAATGATTTGGAGCTTTGCTGCCAAGTGCGTAGCGCCCGTTCAATTTTACAATGAGGAAATCTGCCAGGTGCATAGCGTCGGCCTTTGGTGCATAGTGCCTCTTTGCAGGACACATTTGAAGCGCTTTCTAGTGTCAAAATTGGGTGCGTGATAGCTCATTGGAAATCTTGGCGAGTCTACTTTCCATAACATCTTGAATTTTTCAATTTGGATTTTATTTTCCCTGTTAAAATTCCAATCTCCCAAGACTTGTAAAAATGTGTAGAATGAGGCTGCCTAAATGTAGAGTGTTGTTGCAATCAAATTTTGAAAGTCCTCCTCAACTCCCAATTGATCTCATGATAGTGCATTGAAAATTTCATTGTTTCTACTTATCAATTGACTCCTCAAGCAAATCATTTGGTCATTCCATCTAGGACAAAAATCGATTTTACCAAGGTCACAGCAGAGGTGCAACAACCCTCCTGAGGCAAATGATGTTTTCGACATTTCTCCAAAACCATGAAATTTGTGTAAAAAATGAAAGGGGTTTTTCTTATTGGGTCAATTATGGACAAAAACTCTCTCACTTTTGTCAAATTCATCTGCTATTTCTCAAAAACATCATTTGAATAAAAGCTATCCCGATATGTGGAACAGGGGATTTGTAGAAATGAATGGAAATGAAGGGGATAAGAGGCTTCTAAATTCTTGAGAAAATTTTGGAGAATAGGGAGGGATGTTAAGAAGTAGGGGAAAGTGTAATTTCAAATATTGAGTGAGGGGAAGGGGTCCAAAAGGGAAAAATAGAGGCTAGGCTAGAAAATTGTCAAATTGTAGCAATAAGCTAGGGTTTGTGGGAAAATGATGAATTTGAGGGATATCAGTGATGGGAAGTACTTGAAAAGGTATATTAAGGATAGGGGAAGGTGTATGAGCATCAGGATACAAGTTTTTTTGATGATTTGACCATCCAAGAAAAATTACCTTCAAAACCCTAGGAGAGGGAAATGAGCCTTACCCAAGTACAACTGAAGCATGAACAAGGTGTTAAATGACCCATTGGAACCTGGAATGATGATGAAAACTTTTTGAATGATGGTACACTCATCTGAATGGTGACATCGACCAACACTTGGAAAACTTTGAAAGGAGTGAAAACAAATCCTATACCTAATACATAGTGACCAAATTTTACTTGAAGACTCACTGAAATGACAAAATTTGACTTTGACACCCTAAGACCACTTTGTAAGAGCATATTCGATCACTGGTAGAAGGATTCAAATACTAACACTAATAGCTCCCTCGTGCCTTTGTTCAGGTCATGCACCGATGGAAACACCAAATTTCATTCGGGCGGGTCGGGTTGTGTCGTGTGTGGATGCCCATGCAAACGTGTTCAAGCAGGTCATGTTAGGTTGGGTCGTGTCATGTCAGGGTGCCTAGGGCACACATGCCCATATAAAAAAAATTAGGTTGTGACCAGGGGTGGGCCTTATGCATGTTCGTGTAGCCCATTTACCCGACCCTCCCTTGTGCCTTCGTTGCGGCTATGTGTGGGCACCCGTGTAAACCCGTTTGGGCGGGTCATTTTAGGGTGCCCATGTAAACTAGTTTGGGTGAGTCGTTTTCCATTCAAACTCGTTCATGAAAGTTGTTTGAGGGCACTCGTGTCAACACGTTTGGGTGGGTCATTTACCATGTAAACTTGTTCGGGTGGGTCGTTTGCCGTGTAAACTCATTTAGGCAGGTCATTTGCCATGTAAACTCGTTCAGACGGGTCATTTGAGGGCAGCCGTGTAAACTCATTTACGTGGTCATTTTCCATGTAAACTCATTTGGGCGGATCATTTGACAATGCCCTTGTAAACTCATTCGGGAGGGTCATTTTCCATGTAAACTCGTTTGGGCGAGTCATTTGAGGGCAACCATGTAAACTCATTCGAGCGGTTCATTTTCCATTTAAATTTGTTTGAACATGTTGTTTGAGGTTATCTGTGTAAACTTGTTTGGGTGAGTCATTTGAGGGCGACCGTGTAAACTCGTTTGGGTGGGTCATTTGAGGGCGACCTTGTAAACTCGTTTGGGTGGGTTGTTTTCCATATAAACTCATTCGAGAGGGTTGTTTGAGGGAGGTTATTTAATCTCGTTCAGGCACATCATTTGAGGGCGCTAGTGTATACTCATTTGGGCAGGTCATTTTCGATGTAAAATCGTTTGGGCAAGTCATTTGAGGCTATCCGTGTAAACTCGTTCGGGCGAGTTGTGTGAGTCTGCCCATGTAAACTCATTCGAGCAGGTTGTTTTCCATGTAAACTTGTTCAAGCCGGTTATTTGCAATATAAACTCATTCGAGTGGGTCATTTTCCGTGCAAACCTATTCGGGTGGGTCGTTTGCAATATAAGCTCATTTGGGCGATCCCTTTGAGGGTGCCTGTGTAAACGAGTTCGGGTAGTTCGTTTGAGGGTGCTCATGTAAACTCATTCGAGAGCGTCATTTCGTGTGAGGGCGTGCCCAGGCACACGTGCCCATATCAGAAATGTTGAGTTGTTATCGGGGGTGGGTGTTGTGCACATTTGTGTAGCTCGTTTCCTGCCTCTCCAGTGTTCACATTCATGTTGGTCGTGTGTGGATGTCCATGTAAACTCGTTTGGGTGGGTTGGGTCGTGTCGTGTGAACGTGCCCATGTAAACTCGTTCAATAGTGTCAAGTCGGGTCATGTGAGGGCACCAGTGTAAACTCGTTTAGGCAGGTTGGGTCCTATAAATCCCCCGAGTTGCAGAGTGTTTGACAAAGGACACAGGACAGTGAACGAGTGATGAGCTGGGGCGACTGACTAGTTAGGCACGCTTGCATGGTGCGATGAGTTGGGATGAATGGACGGAAACGTGAAAGCCATATGAAAATGATTAAGTGTTGAGAAGTACGATGGCAAGCTTATATGGTGGGGCGATCCTAGGTGTGGGTACCCTCACCATGGCTGATGTTGGAGAAAGTAGCAAAGTGACGAAAGATGGGTTAGCTTGGCCATAGGCCAACACCCCCATATTGGCTGAGCTACCATATATATAACATGGGCGAAAATGGATATAGGGGATTAGTTCGAAAATCATAAAGTAAGAGTTCAAGGGTCTGTTGATGCCTCTAAAATCGCTATATCAACATCGGGAAAAACCAGCTGGTCCAGACCTTAGTGCAGCTCCTTTTCCAGTTGGTGTGGTGGCTTTGACTGGATGTAATGGGACCAATTTCCCAATGATATATGAATTTATGGGTGATTGGTTTGTAATGTATAATGAGGGTGATAAGTGCTTTACTCTACAGTGCAAAAGTATACAAAGATAACTAATCTATCCTGGGTATTCTTCTAACAACGTGATTCTTGATTTTTTCTATTAACAAATAGCCATAAATATGACTTATTCATAAAATAGAAATATGCATCCATATGATGATTAATTTGTTTAATTAATTAAACAAAGTAATAATAAAAACATTATCACATTGGTCATAATATATCACTGACATATATATTCAAAATATAACAATTATGAAACATTCAAAAGTGACAAGTTAAAGAATTGCTTTAAAAAACATATATACATATCAATAATGGCAAAGTTGATAAATGCTCATTCACATAGAGAAATAAAACGAAAACATAGATAATAGTACCATATGCATTTGGATCTTCTCTGATGTAAATCTCATTCAAATTCTACTTTCTAATTTGGGAACGCTTTCACAGGATGCAATAGTGCAAATCTCATAAGACCCTCTTTGTCAAAATGTAGAACTCTGGTCCAGTACTCTGGTCCAGTACTTCATAATATATATATATATATATATCATAAGTACAGTAGTGCAACTTCCGAGTTAAGTTTTAATACAAAATTATGGACCCTTTCTAAAAACATGAATGGGTCTTTAAATACTAATAATAATAACAAACTATGAATGAAAATTTCTATGCACTGGTATAGCTAAAAACACATAAATCTGAGATTTATTCTAAAAATAGTAGTGCTGCAGTGGTTGAATGGATTCACTGTGTCGACTCCTTTTCCTGTGATTGCAGTTGATAGATTGTGAGCATAGGCTGGATTTCTAGTGGTTGACTCATCCTAGAGTGTAGCTGAGTTGTATATGTGGCATCGAAGAGTTCGGAGAGCATGCAGTTGATTGCATCCACGATACACTTCATTGCCATCTACTGACTGTGCGATTTGACAAGGAAAAACTAGAATTTTTCCCATGTCAGGCTTTGGATGCCTACGATTAACTTTTTCCTTTGTGACAGCTCTTGTTTCTAATGTTGTTCCAACAATTTTACCTTTGGGAGTTTACCTGGAGAGAAATCTATAATCAGATTAGACATATGCAGATTGTTGTTTATCAATTCAACCAGATTATTTGCTGTGGCTCTGCATCTGGACGTGGCTCTTTCAGCTATCATTAATTGAGACTCCCATTTGGAAAATAAGATTTCCTTATGTGATTCTTGTGTCCTTGGCAGATTGGCAACATTTCCTTGTTTTGAATCGTGCCATGATAGAAAATTTAGTTAATTTTTCATCTTCCTTATCTAATTAAAGCTTTGCATCCACTGATTTTTCAATCATAGATGCAGAGATATCACATAAGGGGGTGACCAATGATATAGTATGACATAGAATATCCAATTGTCGGGACAAATCCTTATTTATTTCCAGGGATTCTGTTCTGAATTCATTTACCTGGGGATATCGTCTGAACCATTCTATATGGTCTTTCATTAGCACAATTTGTTCTTCTTTTGATTTCTTCTCCTGCTTACTCAGCATCTGCAATCTGCTCAACTCCTGAGACAACTCTTATTGTTTATGGAGACTCTGTTCATCAATCCTTTTCTTTTCCAGTTTTAACTACTCTTTTAATTGTGTATTTTGTTGCCTCTATTATATCAACTGTTGTTCAAGCTACTGTAATTTTTGTTGTTGTTCTGCCGATTGTGCCTCCAGTTGGATAATTGCCTGGTATTTTTCCCTCATCTAGTGGCTAACCTCTAAGGCCTTATCCATCATCATTGTTGTATAAGCTCCAGCATACTGTGACAATTTTGTTAAATCTTCAGAGGGATTGACCTCTGCTTTCCATACCACATTCATCATCTCTGCCTGAGGAGTCAAAAGAGGACTTTGATCAATTTTCCTCTTCTTCTTTTGTCTTTGAACTACAACCCTATTCTTTGGACTATAGAAGACATCAAGTGGTGCCATTTCTTCAATTTTCAGTACAATCTCCTCAGTAAGATTCTCGGGAATAATCTCCATGTCTTGTTGAAACCTGGGTGGGCCACTTGTTCCTTGTATCAGAACTGTGTTGACTTCTGCCTTTTGTACTGTAGCCATTTCTGGTGTAGTGAACCCTTGGGATTTATCAGGGTTACTGATGATTGAATCAAACTATTCCCATTCCTTGATTAACTTGGGATCAATAAAAATATCTGTATTAAGGGTTTCGCTAGTTCTTCCTTGCTTCTGCTCCCTTTCTGGTGTCTTCTCTTTCTCGGGAATGTTTTAAATTTCGGGAGTCTTCTTATTAATTTTCTCCTCACTGTGGCCTTGTGGTTGTACCATAGAGGTTGTATTTAATAAGTCTAGAGATATTGTTTCCAATATCTATGCCTTGAACTTATAAAATTCCTTTAGTCCTTCTGCTCCCAATTTGATTTTGGCCAAATGTTTGACCTGAGAAAACACTTCTACTGAAACAAACAAATCATCATAGCTATCCTTCTCATGATAAAATTTGGTGATTTTTTCTTGAGAAGTAACATTCTAGGCAATCGATCTAGGATTGTACTGCCTTTTTGGGATGATTGCGAGCTTTAACATCTTTATTTTCTCAGCTTCCTTCTTTGCATGTTTGAAATCATGCAGGGTAAAAGTGCCACATCGGAGGGGAAATTTTGGCCACATGTGCTTTTTAGAATCCCTAAGAGTATTTGATAGCCCTTCAACTGTTATTTGATATGATAATTATCTAGCCAGTAGTTTATCAGTGATATAAAGAGGGAGAACATGTGGGTTGTCAAGGCTACCAAAAAGTCTTATGTAGGTGAAGCTCTCTTCACCAAACCAAATCCCAATTGCAGTTAGGTCGATTGATGCTTCCTTGGATAACCTAGGAGCAAGCTTATTGAATATGGCATAATACACGAGAAGGCCAAAACCATGAAAAGTTTTATACAAGTGACTTTTGTAATGAGATTTCTATAGTTCCTTATGATATATGTGAATGGGATTGGGATCCTATAGATTCCATTTCCATCTAAGAATGGGGTATTTAGAATTAAAACAGATAGTGTCCATAATATAGGCACTCATGTAAAATGGAGGTATCACTCGGGTAGATACAACCCTACTTTTTTTGTAGTCAAGTATCTGGTTGGCCATTTTATCAGACAAGATGGTCACCCAATCCATGATAAAGCCATTAATTACATCCTCCATTAATTGTACCATATCTATAGAAAATTTAGTAGAATCATGGACTTCGAAGAGTCTGTACATCATTGCACCAACATAACAATAAGGAGAGGCCAATGAGTCTACGGAGTACATACCGGATGTTTCATGCTTGTGCTTGGTTGGAAAATTCCTCTATTGTTTGATAGGGTCAAATTCGATGGCGTTCTCCTTGGCGAAAGCCTCCAAAAATGCTTTGTTATAACATTTCTCCCATTGAGGAAAATGGTACATTTGTCTAATATCTTTTGCTCTAAACGACCCAAATATTATTCCATCAGTTGTGAAGAAATTTCTGTATGTGGTTTTGATGCTCTCAATAACCCACCTGACAACATCATTATAAGGTATAACTTTGGCGCGAGCTGCTATTCTATGAAGATAGGAGTAGGCCAAATCTTTCATAGTATTTTATGACTTATCTGTGCCATCTATTGTTGCTTCCACCTCGATTTCTTCAGGATCCTCAGCTTCCAAGAAATTGTAGATACTTTCCCATGAAGCTTGGCCTAGAACGAGGCAGGTAGTATCAGATATCAAAACCTTCTTCGCTGGTTCTTCTTTGGCTATGACAGGAGCCTTTGGTTTCTTCACCTTCTTCATCATTTTCTCTAGATTCATCAACTCAAAGCTGCTCTACACAAACAATGAAAGAACATAACAGAGAAATAAACTCACTCAAAGCCAATGTGAAATTAAAAGAGTTATGGTAATTCGAGCATGATAATCAAAATGTAATCAAGTATTACCACATATGAAATCCTCGAAGGACTCAACCTTAACTGCCAAATTAATGACCTCGATAATTGTCGATAATGATAAATAAATGTAATAATTATACGTCACAATGCACATATGCGTGATGGTTCTTTAAAACGAATCTTTTGGTTTTCCTGATCAACAATCAACAATAAATTGCATATCACATATCGGGAGGTTCACCAGTCAAGCTTAACATTTTCCATTGGTAACTCCGATTACAATAAAGGTAAGTAGTATAATAAGGTGGCGGGATAATCAACGAATCACTTGATTTTTTCATTTATTATTGCTTTTAAGGGTTACACCTGCTAATATACACTTTTAACGACCTTTTCTCAAAAAGCGTACTTTCCTATATGATATCGCATCAGAAAATTTGAAAGTGCTTTTGTTAGGTGTCACATGGTATGTGCGATGGCCAATTGCAATTGTGTTATTGCATCAAGGGTTTGGTATAGACCTTTGGGATGCATCCTTTGTGACTTACGATCTCCGATAACATTATGGCAATGGAGATTTTCTTATGATAGCTTCTCAAAAAGGATATGACATATTATAATACATTTGTTTTAACGAAAGGTTTTGGATATTATTTCTATCAGATCAGACCTTTTGATAAGGATTTCCATGTGTTATGTGACTAAATCCAAGCATGTGATTGTTATTGACTTATTGAATTTGACTAGGTCTTAAAATGGGACCCATTTCTATTTAAAGTTTTAGACAAAACTTTTGAAATGGGGGGTTGTTTTACGACACAACAAGGTCTTAGCAAGAAAGAAGTGCAAGCTCTCTTGACTCTCTCAAACATAGGTGAATGTGCAGGCAGGGGCTGAAGCACCCTAACCGCAAAATTGTGAGAAAGTTCGGAGGGTCGCATAATGAACGAAACTGAAGGTGATTTGATCATTTAGGCACAGACCGACGGGTCGAGTAAGTATGAATAGAGGTTGGGTCAGCTCGGTGTCTACGAACTAAACGGCGGTTGGTGTGTGGGTTTGTCAAGAGAGTGGGTGAGCTTAGGCTAACACGTTGTGGGCTAAATGAGCACAAGTGAGTTGGCATTCGGGTGTTAGGTTGAACATGCGACGAGCGAGTCGACGTTCAGATGAACGGGTGTGGTTGGAGGTGACTCAGCCAGAGGGTGAGTTGAGATGAATGAAGTGCTCATGCAGGAGTAAATGGATTGGTGAGTCAAGGCAACTAGGCAAGCGACATGGTTAGCGAGTGCGATGAGCTAAAGGGTGGGTTGTTCGGGCGAGTTGGTACACTGAAATGGTGGGTGCGTTTGGAGGTTGGAACAATGAGCTAGGCACCAATGAAATAATGAAACACACAAATTTATGGCATCATGCGGTGTGAATGGTGGGCGTGCCGAAATGAGTCGGGTGACCCGTGGGCCGAATGACGAGCTGGTGTGTTGTGCGATGGGTAGAGAAGGACCGCGGGCGGTCGGAGCAATAGGCAGATGAGCTCAGGTGTGCACAATCAGCTGAACGATGGTGTACCAATCCTAAATGATAGATTGGTCAAGGTTGTACGGTGGTGCATGCCAAGTGTAAATTGCAGGTTTATAAGAGGAAATATGGGGGTTTCCCTCCATTGTATATTTACATGTAAAAACTGAAGATTATCTTTATTATTAGGTAGAATCTTACTTACAAGGAGTTTACCCTCCCGAGTTATATCCATTGTGAACTTATGTTTAATGATGATAATGTGTATATGAAATATGTTATGAATGTTTCCGCTGTGTTAACAAAAGATTATACTTGGTAAAGTTGAAAAATAAATGAAGTATAGAAAGTAGGCATAGTCTACATCTGCAAGTATTGTTAAAAAGAAAGTGGGTGGTGGTGCCACACCCCCCATGGCGTGGTTGGAAGAGTACCACTAGGATAGGGGTGTGATAGGTCTTGTCATGTGAGGGCGTGCCCTGGCACATGGGCCTGTGTAAAAAAATGCTAAATTGTGACCCAAGGTGGGCATTTTGCACGTTCATGCGGTCCATTTTCCCAACGCTCCCACGTGCCTTTGTTTGCCATAGAAACTTGTTCGGGCGAGTTGTTTAAGAGCACCTGTGTAAACTCATTTGGTTGGGTTGTTCCATGTGAGAGTGCACCCGGGCACACATGCTCATACAAAAAATGTTAAGTTGTGACAGGGGGTGGGCCTTGTGTATGTTCGTGTAGCTCATTTTCCCGACTCTCCCTTATGACTTCATTTTGGTCATGTGTGGGCGCCCTTGTAAACTCATTCGTGTAGGTTGTTCATTATGTAAACACGATTAGGTGAGTCATTTGCTATGTAAACTTGTTCGGGTAGGTCCTTTCCCATGTAAACTCATTCAGGCGGGTCATTTTAGGGTGGCCGTGTAAAATCGTTCGTTCAGGTTGCTCAGGTCGTTCAGTGTGAGGGCGCACCTGGGCATGCATTCCCATATCAAAAATGCTAAGTTTTGACATGGGGTAGGCCTTGTGCACATTTGTGTGTTTTGTTTTCCTTCCTCTCTCTTGTGCCTTAGTTTCGGTCGTGTGTGGGCGCCCATGTAAACTTGTTCAGGTGGGTCGTTTGTTGTGTAAACTCATTCGGGAGGATCGTTTACCATGTAAACATGTTTAGGTGGGTTGTTTTCCATGTAAAATTGTTCAGGCGGGTCATTTGAGGGTGCCGATGTAAATTCATTCAGGTCGGTCGTTTGCCATGTAAACTCATTCGGGCAGGTCGTTTAAGGGTGGCCTTGTAAACTTGTTCAGGCGGGTTGTTTGAGAGCGGTCATGTAAACTTATTTGGGTGGGTCATCTGAGGGATGACCATGTAAACTCATTTGGTCAGGTTGTTCGGTGTGAGGATGTGCCTCGACATGCATGGTCATATAAAAAATGCTAAGTTTTGACTGTAGGTGGGACTTGTGCATGTTCATGTGGCTCGTTTTCCCGCCTCTCCCTTGTGACTTCATTTCGATCGTGTGTGGGCACCCATGTAAACTCATTCAGGTGGGTTGTTTGCTGTGTAAACTCCTTCGAGCGGGTCATTTGTCATGTAAATGCATTCAGGCGGGTCATTTGCAATCTAAAATCATTCGACTAGGTCATTTGAGGGTGCCCTTGTAAACTCGTTCGGGCAAGTCATTTACCATGTAAACTCGTTCGGGCTGGTTGTTTTAGGGTGATCATGTAAACTCATTAGATCGGGTTGTTCAGTGTGAGGGCATGCCTGGGCACGTGTGCCCGTATCAAAAATCCTAAGTTGTGACCCGGGGTGGGTCTTGTGCATGTTCGTGCGTCTCGTTTTCCCACCTATCCCTTCTGCCTTGATTTCGATTGTATGTGGGTGCCCATGTAAACTCATTCCGGTGGGTCATTTGCTGTGTAAACTCATTCAGGCAGGTAGTTTTCCATGTAAACTCATTTGGGCAGGTCATTTGAGGCACCCGTGTAAAATCGTTCGAGCAGGTCATTTTCCATGTAAAGGCGTTTGGGCGTGTCATTTGAGGGCAGCCATGTAAACTTGTTCGGGTTGCTCGTTTGTCATGTAAACTCGTTTGTGCTAGTTGTTTTGCAGTGTAAAATCATTCGCGGGTCGTTTGAAGGCGGCCATGTAAACTCATTTTGTCAGGTCATGCATTGTTAGGGTGCGCCTAGGCACACATCCCCGTATCAAAAATGCTAAGTTGTGACCTGGGTGGGCCTTGTGCACATTCATGTAGCTCATTTGCCCACCTCTCCCTTGTGCCTTCCTTTTGGTCGTGTGTGGGTGCCCATGTAAACTCATTTGGGCGGGTCGTTTGCTGTGTAAACTTGTTTAGGCGGGTGGTTTGTCATGTAAACTCGTTCGGGCAGGTTGATTTTTGTGTAAACTCGTTCGGGCAGTTCATTCACCATGTAAACTCATTTAGGCAGGATGTTTAATGGCAACTATGTAAACTTGTTTAGGTGGGTCGTTTGAGGGCACCCGTGAAACTTATTCGAGAGGGTCATTTTCCATGTAAACTTGTTTGGTCAAGTCGTTTGAGGGCGCCATGTAAAATCGTTTAGGCGGGTTGTTTGAGGGCACCCATGTAAACTCGTTTAGTCAGGTCGTTCAATGTGAGGGCGTGCCTGGGCATGCATGCCCGTATAAAAAATGCTAAGTTGTGACCCAAGGTGGTCCTTGTGCACGTTCGTGCGGCTCATATTCCCACCAATCCCTTATGCCTTCATTTCGGTCATGTGTACACACCAATGTAAACTTGTTCGGGCAGGTTGGGTCATGTCATGTGAGGGCACCCATGTAAACTTGTTCATTCATGTCAGTTCAGGTTGTGTCATGTGAGGGCGCACCCAAGCACATGGGCCCATGTAAAAAATGTTAAGTGTGATCGGGGGTGGGTCTTGTGCATGTTCGTGCAGTCTGTTTTCCCAACACTCGCATGTGACATTGTTTTCCATGTAAACTCATTCAAGTGGGTCGTTTGATGGTGCTCATGTAAACTTGTTCGAGTGGGCCTTTTGCCATGTAAACTAATTTGGTTGAGTCGTTTGAGGGAACCTATGTAAACTCCTTCGGTCTGGTTGTTTGATGACACCTAGGTAAACTTGTTCAACTAGTCATTCCTTTTGAGGCCGCACCCAAGCATAAGTGCATGTATAAAAAATTCTAAGTTGTGACCGGGGGTGGGCCTTGTGCATGTTCATGTTGCTTGTTTTCCTGGCTCTCCCTTGTGCCTTCATTTCGGTCAGGTGTGGGTGCCCATGTAAACTCGTTCGAGTGGGTTGGATCATGTCATGTGAGGGTTCCCATGTAAACCCATTTTCTTGGGTTAAGTCAGATCATGTGAGGGTGCCTGTGTAAACTCGTTTAGGCAAGTTGGGTCATGTTGTGTGAGCATGTGCCCCAGCACACGGGCTCATGTAAAAAATGCTAAGTTGTGACTAGGGGTGGGCTTTTTGCACGTTCGTGCAGTCTGTTTTCCCAACCCTCCCATGTGCCTTTGTTTTCCATGTAAACGTGTTTGGGTGGGTCATTTGAGAGTGTCTATGTAAACTCGTTCGGGCGGGTCACTTGAGGGCACCCATGTAATCTCATTCGATCTGGTCATTTTCCATGTAAACTCGTTTGTTTGGGTCATTTGAGGGCACCTGTGTCAACTCATTTGGCCGGTTCATTTGAGGGCACCTGTGTAAACTCTTTCGATCGATTGTTCTGTGTTAGGGCATACCCGGGCATAAGTGCACGTACAAAAAATGCTAAGTTGTGATCGGGGGTGGGCCTTTTGCACGTTCGTGTGGCTCGTTTGCCTGGCTCTCCCTTGTGCCTTTGTTTTGGTCAGGTGTTGGAGCCCATGTAAACACGTATGGGTGGGTTGGCTCGTGTTGTGTGAGGGTGCCCAAGTAAACTTGTTTCATTGGATCAGGTCAGGTCGGGTTGTGTGAGGGCACCCATGTAATTGTGTTCGGGTTGATTGGTTTGAGTCATGTGAGAGTTCCTGTGGAAACTCATTCGGTCAAGTCGTTTGAGGGTGCTCATGTAAACTCATTCGGTTGGGTCGTTCTACGTGAGGGTGCACCCGAGCACACATGCCCAAATAAAAAATGCTAAGTTGTGACCAGGGATGGGCCTTTTGGACATTTGTGCTGCACATTTGCCCGACTCTCCCTTGTGCCTTCGTTTTGGTAGGGTGTGGGCACCCATGTAAACTTATTCGGGTGGGTTAGGTTGGGTTGTGTCACGCCCCTACCCTGGCTATAATCTTCCAACTGCACGATGGCGGGTGCATCACAACCACCCACTTTCTTTTTAACAATACTTGCGGATGTGGACTAGACCTACTTTATATAGTTATTTTATTTTTCAACTTTACCAAGTACAATATTTTGTTAACACAGGGGAAACATTCATAACATTGTTCATTCATACATTATCATCATCATTGAACACAAGTGCACAATGGATATAACTCGGGAGGGGAAACTCCCTATAAATAAGAGGATGCCCGAATAATAATGATAATCCTCAGTTTTTACATGTAAATATACAACAGAGAGAAACCCCCATGTTTCCTCTCATAAACATGTAATTTACACTTGACCTGCACCACCATGCAGCCTCGGCCAACTTGTCATTCAGGTTTGGCAACTTATCGTTCAGCTACCCATGAAGCACTATCAGGTCATGTCACTCATCGGACGCACACGCGCAGTGCGTCTTCCCATCACATTAACCATCTGTGATTCTCCCTCACCCATCGCACAAAATAACCATCACACCAACTCATCGTTCATTCAGCCCATGGGTTGCCTAAATTGCCTTAGGCGGATCCACCATTCGCACCTCACAACACCCTCACTATGCATTCACTCTTTGTTTCACCAGTGCCCACCTCGTTGCACCAACCGATCGTACGCACCCACCAATTCGTGTTTCTCGCCAGTTGACTCACCTCACCATGCCTATTCACACCTACCCGGGTGCCTATTTACCCCAACTTGCATATCGGTCGGGTCACCAGCGCTTACTCGTCTACGTTTTCCCATGCGTTGATTCACCCACCTAAGTCACCAATTCCTGCTCATTCCAACTGACTCGGTGCATTTGCCTGAGCTTGCCCAACTTGCCCGTCAAACTGTCTCACTAATCTGTCGTTTAGCTTGAGACCTCCGTGTGCTCCCAGCTAACTCGCGGCCACCCCACAACCCTACCTCCATTTAGTCTGCCCAACCTGCGATATAGCTCGCCACCTGGCCTGTGATATAACTCTGCACCCGAACCTACGATCCGGCTCGAGATGCACCTGAACGTTCCTACTCACCTACGGCCTACCCTACATGTGTCCACCTGAATGCTTCCTTTGGTTCTATGGCTAGGCTGCTTTGGCCCATAGCTCTGCCTGCACCTTTTCCCAAGTTTCAAAGCACCAAGGAAGCTCACACTCTAGCTTACTAAGATGCCTTGGACTCTTACACTTTATGAATTTTGAATTCCTTTCTCCATTTCCTCCACTCCACTTATATATGGTAGCTCGGCCGAGGTTAGGGGCATCAGCCTATGGCCAACCAACCCAACCTTTGGCATTTTGTTAATTTTCCAATGTCGGCCATGGTGAGGGGTGCCCACAGTTGGGACCGCGCACCATATAAGTTTGGCAACACTTTTCTAGCACTTAGTCATTTTTTTGAATGACTTTCATGTTTCCACCATTCAGCCCAATGCATCACACCATGCAGGCATGCCCAACTCACCGGTCATCTCAAGCTCGTCGCTCACCAATCATTGTGTGCCCTTCGCCAAACACACCGTGACTCATGGGCTTTACATCCTCTCCCACCTCAAGTCATTGTCATCCTCGACAATTCTACATCCTAGCAACCATCTGTCACCAAGACAATCATCCACACAACTGTGCATATAGGTAATCCAGATGCCCACTACTCGACCTACTTCACATCATAGATATACCACTACTCAGCAAGGAATCATGTGCTGGTACCCCTCATGTTGGTTATTAGTTGGGTAGCTAATCCAACCATGCATTTCCTCCATAAGAACTCATGCCCCTACATCATCATGACTATCCACTGCATGCTACTTGTCAATCTTTTTCATCTCACCCTAGATGCCTGCTCAAAATGTTGGAGACTCAATGCCATGAGTAGCTAACAATGAGCTTCATATCCATGATAGTCTAAGAAGATGAGGAGGGAGTAGAGCCTAAAGGCTCTCCCTCACTGATAAAATCAATCCACCTTTATGGATCATCTACTTATAGACTCTGCAATTATGCTTCTCGATCCTCTGTCTGAACATTTGGCCTCACATACTCTTCATCGTCATCATCCTCCACTACCTCGAGACTCCTAGATAGATCCAAGATTATATCTAACAATGTCTTGATAACCTGTGACTACTCCACAAGAATTTCCTCTACAATAGAAAATTGCTTATAGACCATTTCATCTTGTTTCCCATTCTCCATATTTATCAATGTTAGTTGACATTCGAGCTTAGTCACTCGTACGGTTGGAACACTGGTAGGTAGATCCTCTCGTCCATCATAAATGTACAGTTTCTTCAAATGGGGAATGACCATCGCTTTGAATTATTTCATGAACTCCATGCCTAGTACAGCCTCATAGTCATCTATTTTCGAAGTTGAGTCTCCCAGTCCACTCACCAAGTGTCACATCCACCTTCTCAGCTACACCGATTACAGAATCTGGAGGAGAATTCACTGCATTCATTTATGCTTGTAGCGGTACAAATTTCAGTCCAATCCTTTTCACAGTATGATCTCTAATAAAGTTTTGAGTTGCCACACTATCCACCATAGTGAGTACAGTAGCACTCCCAACTTTTATTTCAACATACTCCAACATGTTTCTTTCCGGGTCTCTCCTTGAGACAGCTTTCGTAGCCACTTCAGCTCCCAAAATCTGAATAAATCATACATAAGCTTCTTCTTTCTTCTTCCTATTGGCTTGTGTCAAGGCAACCACTTTTGTTCTTGAAGGACAATTCTTCACCATGTGTTGTTCCTCACAAATCCAACACTTCATAGTTTCTTTGTTTTTGACTTGTCATGCGATCTTGAAGTCTCCTCTTTCGTAGTTTTCTCTTTCGGTTTTTCATTCCTTTTCTTCTTCTCATCTGAACCCTCAACATAGTGTTCTACCAAAAGATCCATAGTATCAAACGCCTCCTCAAGTGTCTTTATATTTTTCCTCTTCACTTCATTCCATTCCCAAGGTTTCAGCCCTATGATAAAGTTGAACACCTTGTCCCTTTTTTCCTTGTTTGGAAGTTCCAAAACTACACTTGAGAACTCTCACAGATATGCTTGTAGACTTCCTATTTTCTGTATGTATTTTATCTTCATCCTTGCATCCCATGTTTCATCTTTCAGACTAAAATGAGTTTGCAAAGCCTTCTTCATGTCATCCCATGAAGTTATGTCTTCACCATTGCCATTAGCAGTCTGATCCATCCTCCTTCACCACAACATCTTAGCATCTTTCGTCAAGAATTAAGCAGCCACCTTCACTTTGGTTTCCTCATTGTTCATCCCCAAGCACTCCAAGTATTGCTCCATATCCCATATAAAGTTACCAAGATATTTCGCACTCCTCATCCCGTCATAAGAATTCAACTCTTTGACTTTCACATGAGCTACACCTCCACCTGAGTTGTGCCCAACAACCCTCTTCAAAACCACGATCTCATTCTGAGCATCATCAAGAGCTTGCTGCAATTTCAATATTTCAGCCAAACCTTGATCTTTTGCTTCACTGATCTTCTTGACTTCTTCTTTTGTTTGTGCATACTACCATTCAGTATATTCATATCAAACCTTGAGGTCTTCCGGATCCCCTTTCACCTTCACATAGCCTTCCTGAAATTTTATGTTCTCGATCTTCATTGAAGTCATATTGGAAGCAAATTCCTCCATTTGATTCAATACCTTGTCAAATAAAGCTTCACCTGCATCCTTGCTAGATTCACCTGTTACAACCTAAGGTTCCTCAACCATTCCTACCATTTTCCTTCTTTGTGATCTTGTATAGACCATCCACCAAAGTAACCTGCAATCCTGAACCACCTTCCAACTCTTCAGACTTCTTTTCAAATCAAAGCCCATAGAATCCAGAGCTCTGATACCACTTGTCACACCCCTACCTTGGTAGTAATCTTCAAACCACACAATGGGGAGTGCGACACCACCACCCACTTTCTTTTTAAGAATACTTGTGAATGTGGACTACACCTACTTTCTATACTTAGTTTATTTTTAAACTTTACCAACTACAATCTTTTGTTCACACAATAGAAACATTCATAACATTGTTCATTCATACATTATCATCATCATTAAACATAAGTGCACAATAGATATAACTCAGGAGGGGAAGCTCCCTGTAAATAAGAGTCTACCCGAATAATAATGATAATATTTAGTTTTTACATGTAAATATACAATGGAGAGAAACCGCAATATTTTCTCTCATAAACCTATAATTTACACTTGACCTTCACCAACTGTAGCCTCGACCACCTTGTCATTCAAGTTCAGTGACCTGTCGTTCAGCTATATGTGTAGCACTGCCGGGTTGTGTCACCCACCTGATGCACACACGAAGCTCACCTTCTCATTGCACCAATCATCCACGCCTCTCCTTCATCCATCACACAAAATCACCGTCACACCGACTCTTCGTTCGTTTGGCCCACGGGTCACTCGACTCGCCTTTGATGCACCCACCGTTCACACTGCACGACACCCTCACCATGTGTTCACTATTCGTTTCACTGGCACCAAGCTCGCCACACCAACCCACCACATGCACCCAAAAACTCATGTCACCTGCCGAATGACTCACCTAACTGCGCCTGTTCACACCTACCTAGGTGCCTGTTCACCCCGACTTACCCACCAGTTGAGTCTCCAATGCCCATTCATTCATGTTTTCTCAAGCAATGATTCACCCACCCGAGCCACCAACCCCCACTCGTTCCAACCGACCTAGTGCATTTATTCAAGCTCACCTGTCAAACCACCACACTGACCTGTCATTTAGATCGCACCCTCCGTGATCACCCGCCCAGCGTGCAACCACTCCACAACTCGACCTCTGTTCAGTCTGCCCAACCTGCGATATATCTCGTTTCCTGACCTATGATATAACTGACTACCCAAACCTGTGATGTGACTCACCCTACAGCTGACCTGCGCATGAAGGTACCAACTCGCCCAGCAGCCACCCGAACACTGCCTTCCTTTCTGCGGCTATGGTGCTTCGATCCCTAGCTCCGCCTTCACCTTCACCCAAGTTTTAGAGTGCCAAGGGAGCTCGTACTCTAGCTTAAGGACGCCTTGGACTCTTACACTTGATGATTTTCAAATTCCTTTCTCCATTTCCTCCATGCCATATATATATGACAGCTCGACCAAGGTTAGGGGCATCGGCATATGGCTAACCAACCTAACCTTTTCCATTTTGCTAATTTTCCAACGTTGGCCATGGTGATGGGCACCCACACCTAGGACCGCCCATTGTATAAGTTCACCACCACTTTTCCATTAGTCATTTTTTCGAATGACTTTCATGTTTCCATTCAACCCAACTCGTCGCATCGTGTGGACATGCCCAACTCACCGGTCACCTCTAGCTTGTCGCTCGCCCATCATCATGTGCCCTTCACAAAATGCACCATGAATCAGGGGATCTACAAGTCAGTTCGGGTCATGTCCTATGAGGGTTCCCATGAAAACTCATTGGATTGGGTTTGGTTGGGTCAAGTCGTGTGAGGGCGCCCATGTAAACGCGTTCGGGCTGGTCTGGCATGGTTTTGTTTTGATGTGAAATGTGAGTTGGTAATTGAGATGTTTATTTGGGACTGCTTGAAGGAAGACCTTTGGTCATTTTTAGGGTGGTTGATTTTCATCTACCATCCATCCCCACTCGGTAGCACACGAGCAATAATGTTGGCCATGCTTGTCTTGGTTCCTCAAGAGGCTTTTCGTGTGAAAGGTGGGTTGGTAATTGAGTCGTTGTTTTGGGTTTGCTTGAAGAATGGCCTTGGGTCATTTTTAGGGTGGATGATTTGCATATTCTCTCCATCCCCACTCGGTAGCACATGAGCGGTAATGTTGGCCATGCTCATATTGGGAGGAAAATGTGAATAAGTCCCCTTCTGCTCTCTAAGTCTCGGAGTTGTCTAGGTTGTTGTGGTGTGGCTCCCTGGCTCGTCGTGGTCCCTTGTGCCCATCCAAATTATACAAGTGATAGGTTTTCTTTTCATGTGAATGGTGCGTTGGTAATTGAGTTGTTTTTATAGCTTTTCCTGAAGAATGGCCTTGGGTCATTTGTATGGTGTATGGTTTTCATCTCCTCTCCATCCCCACTCGGTAGCACATGAGCGGTAATGTTGGCCATGCTCATCTTGGGAGGCATATGTGAAAAATTCCCCTTCTCCTATCTAAGTTCTTGGAGTTGTATGTGTTATGGTGGTGTGGCTCCCTTGCTCGTCATGTTCGTGCCCATCTAGATGGTACAAGTGATAGGTTTTCTTTTCGTGTGAAAGGTGGGTTGGTAATTGAGTTGATTTTTTAGGTTTTCCTGAACTATGGCCTTGGGTCATTTGTAGGGTGGTCAATTTTCATCATCTCTCCATCCCCACTCGGTAGCACATGAGCAGTAATGTTGTCCATGCTTGTCATAGGAGGCATATGTGAACAATCCCCCTTTTTCTCTCTAAGTTATTGGAGTTGTA
Source organism: Pinus taeda (assembly GCA_000404065.3). Lineage (NCBI taxonomy): Eukaryota > Viridiplantae > Streptophyta > Pinopsida > Pinales > Pinaceae > Pinus > Pinus taeda. The sequence goes on from APFE031722858.1 coordinate 56,132, forward strand.
TGGATTTTTGTGGTGTGGCTCCCTAGCTTGTCCTATTCCCTCGTGCCCATCCAACTGATACCAGTGATAGGTTTTATTTTCGTGTGAAATGTGGGTTGGTAATTGAGTTGTTTTTTCGGGTTTGTCTGAATGATGGCCTTGGGTCATTTGTAGGGTTGCCAATTTTCATCTTCTCTCCATCCCCAGTCAGTAGAACATTAGTGGTAATGTTCCCCATGCTAGTCTCTGTCCCTCATGCCCATACGAATGATAAAAATGATAAGTTTTCTTGGTGCTCCTTTTTGCCCTCATTGATGTGGTCCCTAATTGAAGCCCAAAAACTCCGTCGTGCCTATGTCGCTATCATGCTCCTCGATTGTTGCGAATAGAAAATATTGATTGGGCTAGGCATCCATGTGTTGCTCCATTGAAATTGGATCCTCATTATATCATTCACGTCCTCCCTGTTTGGTGGGGACGGTTTTGCTTTTCGTGTGAAAGGTGGGATGGTAATTGAGTTGGTTTTTTGGGTTTGTGTAAAGAATGGCCTTGGGTCATTTGTAGGGTGGCCAATTTTCGTCTTCTCTCCATAACCACTCGGTAGCACATGAGCAGTAATGTTGGCCATGCTTGTTCCAGGAGGCATATGTGAACAATTCCCCTTTTGCTCTAAGTTTTCAGAGTTGCATGGGTTGTTGTGGTGTGGCTCCTTGTGATGGCTAGCCTCTTCATTGTTGTGGCTCCCTATGATGGCTAGTCTCTTCATTGTGTTTGTTTCTTGTGCTTGTACTCTTTTTGTACTTGCATTGTGGGTTGAGATGCATACATTTAAGAGGAATGATGAAGGGTTTTAGTTGTAAACCAACTGCCCCCCTTTTACTTGTTTTTTCCGTCAGGTGATGTGAGGAGTTGTTGTCCTTATTGTAAAGTTAATGGTTGGCATTCCTTTCAAAGTACACATCGTTTATGGTTGCATTGGCTTTGAGGTTTTGATAGATGCACAGGGCCATATGTTTGATCGAGTGGTTGTTTTTTCTTGCATCTGGTGTGCATGGTAGACTTTTGCGGCTGGAAATGTTAAGTCACAACATTTATGGGTATTCGTTGTTTCAATTGTGTATGCGATCGTGGTCCAGTGGGAGGAGGCTTGCTGCATTGATGGTGGGGGCTATCTGGAAGAAGGATTTTGCGGTGGAACGCTTTGAACTCCCTCCTCTGCATGGAGGACGCCATAGGTGAAAAGTATTCATTGTCCAATTGGTAAATCTATGGACAATCTCCTAGGTTTCTAGTACGTAGGGTGCGTGGGGTGCATAGCTGCTCGATCCCTCCAACTGTTTGGATATGTTCTTGTATTGTGTAGTGAGCCTCTTAATTTGCATTTATTTTATTCTTTCGCCTTCACATCATGATTTCCACAGGTGATCAAGTGATAAAGGTACACCATTTCTCCTGTCTGGGTGGACTCCTAGGTGGCCTCAGTGCGGGGTAGAGAGGGTCGAGTATCATTTCAAAGAGAGGTTGTGGGCTTGGTTGATCTTGTTTTATTTTCTTCCTTTGCCTTTGCATTAAGGTTGCGACAAGTGATCACATGATCGAGGTCCATCATTGTTGTTGTCCGGGTGGACTCCTAGGTGGCCTCTATGTGGAAAGGGGAGGGTCAGGGGGAATTTCTAAGGGAGGTTGTGGGCTCGGTTTGTCTTGTATTATTTCCTTCCTTTTCCTTTGCATCGAGGATACCGCAGGCGATTATATGATCGATGTCCACTACTGCTGCTATCCAGGTGGACTCCTAGGTGGCATTTGTGTAGGGTGGCAAGGTTTGTATGGCCTCTCTAAGATATTATTTGTGGTTGGTCATCCTATTTTTATTTCCTTCCCTTTCCTTTGCATCAAGGCTACTGCAGGTAATCGAGAGATCGAGGTCCACTATTGTTGTTGTCTATGTGGACTCCTAGGTGGCATCAGCATGGGGTAGGGAGGGTTGGGGTTCATTTATAATATATAGGTTGTGTGGTTGGTCATCCTCCATTTATTTCCTTTGCATCAGGGCTGCCACATGCAATCGAGAGATTGAGGTCCATCATTGTTGTTGTCTGGGTGGACTCCTCGGTGGCCTTGGCATGGGGCGTGGAGGTTTTTGGAGGCATTTCTAAGGGAGTGGGTGAGTGATTTCTCATTTTCTTGTTGCTTGGGGCATTCTTGCAAACTCTGAAGTGGCCTTGGTGTGTTGTGACTCGGCAGGTCTACCCATTTGTTCGCCATGTCCTTGGCATGTTGTGTGTGTTTCCTTCTTGGGATGCGAGAGGTGCAAGGCATAAAAGTCTTACATAATATTTTGATATCTCTTTGACTTAATGGGTGTTTAGGTTGGCTCTTTGTAAGAGAGCTCTCAAAATGCCCTTTGAAGTAGGAGGGTGCTACCTACTCGATCTTGCCAGTAGTCATATGCTTGTCTCAAAGATTAAGCCATGCATGTCTAAGCATGAACTAATTCACACTATGAAACTACGTATGTCTCATTAAATGAGTTATAGATTTTTTTATAGTACCATACTACTTGGATAACCATAGTAACTCTAGAGCTAATATGTGCACTGAGTCATGATTGTTTGGAAGGGATTCATTTTTTAGATAAAAGGTCAGCAGGCTTGCCCACTTCTCTGGTGAAGCATGATAACTTGACAGATCGCACAACCCTTGTGTTGACAATGCTTCATTCAAATTTTTTCCCTATAAACTTTCAATGGTAGGATAGAGGCCTACCATGGTGGTGATGGGTGACAGGGAATTATGGTTTGATTCCTAAGAGGGAGCCTGATAAACAGCTACCACATCCAAGGAATGCAATAGGTGTGGAAATTAATCAATCCTAACATGGGGCGGTAGTGACTATAAATAATAATACTAGGATCATCGAGTTTGGTAATTGGAATGAGTACAATCTAAATCCCTTCACGAAGATCCATTGGAGGGCAAGTCTGGTGCGAGTAGCCACGGTAATTCCAGCTCCAGTAGCGTATATTTAAGTTGTTGCAGTTAAAAATCTCATAGTTGGATCTTCGGTCGTAAAGGTCGGTTTGCCTACTCAGTGTTTGGTGGGAACATTGTTGGTTTCTTGTCTTTAGATCACGCTTATTTTCTCGTGTGTGCTTGAAAGCCATGCTTGTGCTTGTCCCACCCATCCTTTGTTTTTATTTCCCCCAATGTGTTTCTGTAGGGGGTTCAGAATCTTGTTTCTTGGGAGCCCTCTCCGATGATCCGTTTGGTGAGGCATGGCTACTATAGTTGAGGTGCTTGGGCAATATGATGGATAAATTTAGTTTCATTCATAGTAGCAGTGCTCGGCTCCATAGTTGGTTCTATTGAAAAGGTGATGGTGTTTTATGTGTTGCTTGGGTGAGCTTTTTTGCTGGTGGTGGGGTCAAGGGAGTGGTTGCATGCACGCCTGGTACCTCAAACCTTCTGTTGGGCTGGCCACACTAGAATTGTTCGATATGCCCTCACGGAAGGGTTGGGTGTCCAGGTAATGAAAAACCCCTCCCTCGTTTAGAGTTCCATTGAGATCACAATTTTACCCATCAATGAGCATGATGTGGCATTCTTATCTCGTGCCTTTTCCATTGAGGGAATTCCTCATCCTCTCATGAGCCACTCCCCTTCTAAGGAAAGAAGTAGGGGGTTTTGCCTTTGTTTCTCCCTTTGGATTGTGGGTTTTTTGTGTGACTTGGTCATTTCTTGGTTTCATGGTGTGTGCTTTGCAGACATCCCTCTCTTTAGGGGCCTTGCACCATCAACATATTTGTGGCCCGTGGCTTTCTCCATCATTGAGTGTCAGCCCGTGACAACTCCTCTTTGGAGTTCAATTCTTGAGCTTCATTGACTTTTGCGCTGGAAAGGTTGTTGGGTGTTAGGTACATGGAGGGGTGTAATAGTGTGGTATTGTCATTTGAAGCCTTGTGCTGGGTTAGGGGGTTGTTTACCTCTTAGTAACATGCTCCAGGCATAGGTCTCATTGCGTCCCTCGTCTTTTCTAGTGGTCAAGTTTATGTTGTGATTTATTTCCTTGGTTGTTTGATTGTTTTTTATTATGTTGTAAGCTAGAAAAGGTGTTGTGCCATAATGTATGTGGGAGCATGTGAAGAGGTGGGATTCTTTGATTGGGTCCCTTGTTTTCTTTCTTTTTTGTTAGGCAACATCTCCTCGACATGTTGTTGGGTCTCTTGGGATTTTTGTTTCTTTGGTGTTGTTTTCTTCCCTTCCTCCTTTTGCCCCTAGATTTATGGAGAAAAGGTGGGATTGTTGTGAATTGGTGTTAGGGAAGGACAAAAATTAGTGCAAGTTCCTGGGGTGGCCACCCTAGTCCTTCTCAATTGATGATCCCGTGCAGTTCCTCCCTTTTTGTGAAGGCACGGGGTTTGGGAAGCTTGTTCTCTGTTTGAGCCTCCCCTTGTGAGCTGGTAGCCACATTTGATATCTCTTTCTTTCATGTTGTTTTCTTCCATTCTTCCTTTTGGACCCTATCTTTATGTAGAAAAGGTGGGATTTTTGTGGATTGGCATTTAGGAAAGATGAAACACAATGCGAGCTCCCATGGTGGCCACCCTAGTCCTTCTCAATCATCATCCCCTGTAGTTCCCCCATTTTTGTGAAGGCATGGGTTAGGAAAGATAGTTCTCTATTTGAGCCTCCCCTTATGAGCTGGTAGCCACGTTTGATATCTCTTTCTTTCATGTTGTTTTCTTCCCTTCTTTCTTTTGGACCCTAGCTTTATGGAGAAAATGTCGGATTATTGTGTTTTTGTGTTCAGGAAGGACAAAACATAGTGCGAGCTCTCAGGGTTGCCACCCTAGTCCTTCTCAATCATCATCCCCTTCAATTCCCCCCTTTTTCTGATGGCATGGGGATTGGAAGGCTTGTGCTTTTCCTTGTGAGCTGGTAGCAGCATTTGATCTGTATTTATTTCACCTTTTTTCCTTCCCTTCTTCCTTTCAGTCCCTAGCTTTACAAAGAATAGGGGGAATTGTTGTGGACTGGCATTTGGGAAGGATTAAAAGCAATGTGAGCTCCCGGGGTGGCCACCCTAGTCCTTTGTGATTGTTGTTTCATGCATTTCCCCCCTTTTTGCGAGGGCGTGGGGCTCAAGAATATTTTTCTATTTTTGAGCCTCCTCCTATGAGGGGGTAGACACCTTTCCTTTTCTTTCTTTGATGTGTTTTTCTTCCTTTCCTCCTTTTTTCCTTTAGCCTTACATTTGCCATGGGGGGTGCCCCTATTCAGTGTTGTGGCGGATTTGTCGATAACACGTGGAAACGACTCTTAGAAATAGATATCTCGGCTCTTGTTATGATGAAGAATGTAGCGAAATGGGATACTTAGTGTGAATTGTAGAATCCATGAATCATCAAGTTTTTGAATGAAATTTGCACCTGAGGCCTCCATCAAGGGCATGTCTGTCTGGGCATCGCATCCCATTCAAACACATTCCCTATAATATGTTAGCAAGCTGCAGAGCTGGTCATCCATGCCCAATGTGGTGTGGTTGGATGAAATGCCTCAAGCAATGTTTCGTGGTGTGTGTCGGCGAGTGGTGATCTTGTCACCTTGGATGGGTAGTCGGCGTTAGCTGATGTAGGATTTTTGTGGTATTACTTGAACTTGCTTTGCTCTCTCTTGTACTCCAATTGGGTAGGGTGGATTTAGCTGAAACTTGTGACCTCAGCTTAGGCGAGAACACCCACTACGTTTAAGCATATAATTAAGCAAAGGAAAAGAGACTTACAAGGATTCCCCTAGTAGCGGCGAGTGAACTAGGAAGAGCCTGGCATGAAAATAGGGCGACAGCATCGCCTGAATTGTAGTCTATAGAAGCATCCTCAGCAGGGGACTTGGGCCAAGACCCTTGGAAGGCGGTGCCTGAGAGGGTGATAGCCCTGTCAGGCTGGGATCTTGTCGCATCACGAGGCGTTATGGGCGAGTCGGGTTATTTTGGAATGCATCCCTAATTGGGTGGTAAATTCCTTCGTAGACTAAGTACGGGCGAAAGACTAATAGAGAAAAAGTACTAAGAGGGAAAGATGAAAAGGAAATTGAAAAGAGAGTTAAATAGTGCTTGAAATTGTTGGGATGGAAGCAGATGGACGCTATCGACGCATCTCAGGCGTATGTGGAATGGCTCAGGCTTGTCTGCCGCTTGACTTGAGATGCAAACCAACATGGGAAGCTACATAGTCACAAGCACGGGTGGGTTACTACCTGTCAGTTTGCAGTTTCGATGGTTGAGGAATGAAACATGTGCCCTTGTGGCAAGCCGTGTGCACATATGCACTCGCGGTGTTTATTGGCGGGCCTTCCATTTGACCCATCTTGAAACACAGACCAAGGAGTCTAACATGTGTGCGAGTCAAAGGGTTTGAAAACCTGTGATGTGCAAGGAAGCTAACGGGCACGATCCCCTCTCTTGGGGGGTGCATCGTCGACCAACCTTGAGCTTATGTGAAGGGTTCGAGTGCGATCACACCTGTTGGGACCTGAAAGATGGTGAACTATGCCTGAGTAGGGCAAAGTCAGAAGAAACTCTGGTGGAGGCTCATAGTGATACTGACATGAAAATTTTGCATATGACTTGGGTATAGGGGCCAAATACTAATCAAACCATCTAGCAGTTGGTTTCCTCCAAAGTTTCCCTCAGGATAGATGGAGGTCATGCACAAGTTTTATCATGTAAAGAAAATTATTAGAGGCATCTGGGGCATAACACGCTTGACCTATCCTCAAACTTTAAATAGGTAAGAGGGTGTGGCTGCTCCATTAAGCCATGTCATGAAATAGAGAGCTCCAATTGGGCCATTTTTGGTAAGCAAAACTGGCGATGTGGGATGAACCGAAAGTCAAGTTACGATGCTAAATTACATGCTAACCTAGATCCCACAAAGGATGTTGGTTGATTAAGACAACAATATGGTGGTCATGGAAGTCAAAATTTGCTAAGGAGTGTGTAACAACTCACCCTACCAAATCAAGCACACAACCTATACTCGACCGTCAGAGAAATTGCCTGGCTTCTGAGTAGGAGGACGCGGGGGTCATTGGGAAACCTCAGGCATGAGCTTGGGTGGATCGGTCCCCAGTGCAGATGTTGGTGGTAGTCGAAAATATTCAAATGAGAACTCTGAAGACTGAAGTGGGGAAAGGTTCCATGTGAAGAACACTTGGATATGGGTTAGTCTATCCTAAGTGATGGGGAAGCCTTGTATCAAGGGTGCACTCTACATGAGCATCAAAAGGGAATCAGGTTAATATTCTTGAACAAGGACATGGTGGCAGGAAACAACGTTAGGAAATCTAGATATGTCGTTAGGAGCCCCTAGAAGAGTTATCTTTTCTTTTTAATAGCTTCCCACCCTCGAATCAATTCATGCAGAGATAGGGTCCAACAGCTGGAGGAGCACCACACGTCTTGCAGTGAATGGTGCACCCTCAGTGGCCATTGAAAATATGGAGGACTAAGTACCATTCATGCCCAGTCGTACTCATAACCGCATCAGGTCTCTAAGGTGAACAACGTCTGGTCAATAGAACAATGTAGGTAAGGGAATTCGGCAAAACAAATCCATAACTTCAGGAAAAGGATTGGCTCTAAGGGCTAGGCCTAGGGGTTTGTACCGTCAACTCATGGGTTATCGGTAGTCTGCCCAAGCTACTCTTGCAGTGAGGGTGGGAAGTCGCATGTCAATTGGGCTATAGGTGTAGAATGCACCCTACCGGGGGCTTTTCCGTAGGAGGAAAATAGTTGACTCAAAACTACTATGGACAAGGGTAATATAGATGTTTAATTAAAACAAAGAATTGAGATGGTCTCTATGGATGTAGATGCAATGTGATTTCTACTCAATGCTCTGAATGTCAAAGTGAAGAAATTCAACCAAGCGCGGGTAAACGGTGGGAGTAACTTTGACTCTCTTGAGGAAACCAAATGCCTCATCATCTAATTAGTGACACACATGAATGGATTAACAAGATTCCAACTGTCCCTATCTACTATCTAGCAAAATCACAGCCAAGGCAATGGCCTTGGCAGAATTAGTAGGGAAAGAAGACCCTATTGAGCTTGACTCTAGTCTGACTTTGTGGAATGACTTGAGAGGTGTATAATAAGTGTGACCCGTTTTTGGCACAAGTGAAATACCAATACTTTTAACGTTATTTTACGTACTTCGTGGGGCAGAGATGGGGCACTGCCCCTGTTTTTGGCCTTAAGGCACATTTCAGTGGGTTGATCCAAGAAGAAGACATTTTTAGGTGGGGAGTTTGACTAGAATGGCATAGCTATTAAAAGATAACACAGGTGTCCTAAGATGAGCTCAACAAGAAGAGAAATCTCGTGTGGAACAAAAGGGTAAAAGGTCATTTTGATTTTGATTTTTAGTACAAATACAAACCGTGAAAGCGTGGCCTATCAATCATTTAGATTTTTAGAATTTGAAGCTAGAGGTGTCAGAAAATTTACCACAGGGATAACTAGCTTGGGGCAGCCAAGTGTTCATAGCAATGTTGATTTTTGATCCTTCGATGTTGGCTCTTCCTATCATTGTGAAGTAGAATTCACCAAGTGTTGGATTGTTCACCCACCAATAGCGAATGTGAGTTGGGTTTATACTATCATGAGACAGGTTAATTTTACCATACTGATGAATTGCACCTTAATATTAATTCAACTTAGTACAAGAGGAACCATTGATTCACACAATTGGTTATCGCACTTGGTTGAAAAGACAGTGGTGCGAAGCTACCATGTGTTGGATTATGATTGAACACCTATAAGTCATAATCCATGCTAGAAGTGGTGCATGCCACTCTTCAACTATATCTGGACCCGGAGTAGGGGCATCGATTTGTCACCCCTAGGGTCTCGTGTCATTTGCAAACTATGACTGTGAAGCATTTTAGTCGGGGCAGCTTCTAAGTTCAATTCCAAATGGTCATTGAGAAGAATCCTTTGCAGATGACTTAAATACATGATGGGGTATTTTAAGTGGCAGAGTGGCCTTTCTACCATGATCCCCTGAGATTCAGCCCTTGGTCATCTTGATTCAGAGCTTCTCTCTTGTCACACATTATTCAAACAAATCCAGACAACTCTCCTGCTCTTGCGCCTTTGCCTCTTCCTCCAAACGACAATTTTTTATTACTCACATCTCAAAAATGCTTTTCTTGGGTCAACAAATTTGGGGTTTCCATGTCGCAACAGAAAAGGCACTAAATCCTGAGAAAATTAGGGTTTCCATGTAGTGCCCCAACTCCAAAAATTTGGGGTTTCCATGTTTCAGCAGAAATGGCACTGAATCCGAGGAAAATTGGGGTTTCCATGTAGCGCCCCGGCACCAAAAATTTAGGGTTTCCACATTGCGATGGAAAAGGCGCTGAAGCATGGGAAAATTGGGGTTTCCATGTCACGCCTCGATGCCTAAAATTTTGGGTTTCCACATTGTGACAGAAAAGGCACCTAAGAATGGGAAAATTTGGGGTTTCCATGTCGCACCTTGGCACCTAAAATTTTGGGTTTCCACCCGGTGACCAAAATTTGGGGTTTCCATGTCACACCCAAAATTTGTGGTTTCCATGTCATGCCCGAGTGCCCAAAATTTGGGGTTTCCACATCACGTGCTGGTGCCCAAACCTAGGGAAACTTGGGGTTTCCATGTCGCACACCAACACCCAAACCTGGGGAAACATGGGGTTTCCATGTTGCGCCCGGATGCCCAAGCCTGGGAAACTTGGGGTTTCCATGTTGCATCCCAGTTGAAACTAGTGGCACCCAAGTATGGGCAAACTTGGGGTTTCCATGTCCTGCCCTTGATGGAACCACAGGTTTCCATATTTTACAGCATGATGGAAACTTGTGGTTTTCAATAAAGCCCAACACGGGGAACTTGGGGTTTCCATGATGATGGAAACCAACTCGCAAGTCTAGGGAACTTGGGGTGTTTCAAAACCCTTTCCCATGTCGTAGTTTCCATGTCATGGCATGACCGGAACCACTGACGGAAACCACCTAAGTGTTGGAAACCTGGGGTTTCCATCTCTCACCCTGGTGCGGGGAACTTGGGGGTTTCCATGTCACGGCACACCCTGAATCGCTCGAGAGTCTATGGAACTTCGGATTTCCATGTCGTGGGGTGACAAAAAAGCCACCAAAGTTTGTGGAACTAGGGTTGTCCATTTCATGGCACGATGGAAACTGCTACCCAAGTCAATGGACACACATGTGGTTTCCATTTCGCATCACGAAAAAGTTGTTACCGAAGTCTGGGAAACATGGGGTTCCAATGTCGCATCGTGGCCAAAACTACTGCCCAAGCCTAGGGAGATTTGGGTTTCCATGACATTGTGCGACAGGGAATGGCCACTCAAGTCTGGTGAGCTTTAGGCTTCCATGTCATCGCATGACAGGGAACGACCACCCAAGTCTAGGGAGCTTCAGGTTTCCATATCATCATGCGATAGGGAATGACTGCCCAAGTCTACCAAACATGGGGCTTTCCATTCCATCACATGAGAGAAGATGCCCAATTATGGGAAACCCATGTCTTCCATGTCCTGCCATGATAGAAACCACAACCTCTATGTAGGGAACTTGGGTTTGCATGATGCAGAACAACACAAAACTACCAAATTCCATGGAACCAAGGGCTTATATTTCATGGAATGAGGGAAACCGCCTAATTCCTGGAGCCTCTAGGTCTCCATCTCCCACTCAGGCGAAAAACGCGGCCCTGGTACATGGAACTTGGGTTTCCATGTCGCAACACGAATGAAATCACCCAAGTGTTTGGAACTCATGGTTTCCATGTTGCAACATGATGAAGAAAAACTAAAGTCTTGCGAACTTGGGGTTTCCATTTCGCAGTGGGGTGGAAACCACTCACTTAGTTTGTCTTCAAAACTTGGGGTTTCCATGCCTCATTGCAACGAAAGTAATCAAAGTGCAGGAAAGCAGGGTTTATGTGCCCCATCGTGATGAAAGTTTCCCAAGTGATTGAAATCTAGGGTGTCCACGTCCCATCAGACGAAAAACCTCTACCACATAGGGGGCTTGGGTTGTCAGGTATTCGAGTTGGGAAATCCGGAGAGAGTCGAAAAACTGAACCCATAGTATGAGTGTGCCTTGATGTGCGATGGGTGCCCACGTTTAGTTAAATGCGAGTCAGGTGAGTGTTTGGTTATATGCAAAGACTTGGCACAAAATTCTCTTATGTGCAATAGTGATGGATGCGCTCATAACAGGCGTGCCATGTTTGGAAGGGCACCCACACCTTGATATGTGCACAATGTGTGAGCCACCGGCAAAAGGTGTGTGGGTGACCCATGTCGGGTGCCCGAATGAAAGACGTGACCATGTGCAGATGAGTTGGAGCCAACCCATGGGTGTGATGATGGACACAAAGGGATGCGATGGTTTGTTAGAATGGGGTGTGTCAAGGTTATGTGGTAGGTTGGTTGAGAATGCATGATGATGGAGCCGACCCTTGTTATCCCTGAGAGACATGACCCATGAGCGAAATAATGCATATAAGTAGAAGGATGTCATTCGACTAAGGGACATCGAACTCAAACTTCCACATAACAGAAAAAGTGTGAAGGAAGGAGTTGGGTGAAAACAGAAGAAAGAGAAGGTCGTAGGTAAGAGGGCTACACCAGCATGTGGATTACAGTGGACAGGTCAGACTTGGTACTGTAGATAGGCAGAGTAGGTCAGGTTACCGACTGGGTAGGTAGGACACACTACATGTAGGCCATGCGCCCTCACTGTGGCCCACACCGAGGGGCAGAGTTTGGGCGCCACTGAATGGAAAGTCAGGCAGATAGGTGGTATACTTGGGCGCGGGTGATAGCAGTGGGATTTTAGGTGTGGAGTTTTGTTGTGCAGGCTGCAGGTAGTGCAACACAACCACACGACATTATAGGATGAAATAATAATTCAAGAAGATAAATAGATGATAAGTTATTTTTGCTGCATTTTTAAGAACACTTATTGGAAAATTGATCGAGTGTTGAAGTAGGCACAGACCATGTACTCAATTATTGGTAAAATGCAAAAGTACGATAGTGCCACACCCACTTATTTGTGCTTGAAAGAATACCACTAGGATAGGGGCATGACATGGGGTCTCCTAGTCCCTCCTCGACAAAAGTCACGAAATTGTGGGGAACCAGGTGTTTCCATGTCTTGCCTTGTTGAAAGCCTCCCAAGTCAGGTAAATTTGGGGTTTTCATATCTCGTCACGATGGAAATCACCCAGGTGCAGTAAAAATTGGATTCTTTGTCCCTCCCATGATGGAAGTCACGGCCCAAGCGCACGAACATCGATTCTGCAACCTCACATCAGGAAAAAGGGTCGGTTGGTCAAGAGAATGAAGGTTTCTTCATTGGTAAAGGATCTCACTAAGGATCAAAGATTGGAGTCTCTTCTAGAGCTAGTTTACCAAGGACTATCAAAAGTTGAAAGAAGGATGAAGTGTCGAAGAAAAAAAGTTTAGAGAGGAGGAAGGACTTGAATTGTGCTTGGAGGATATTCTTGTCAAGGGTCTAGGGTTTGGCATTGATCAATAAGAATCTTCAATAAGAGAAATTTATTAAAGGGTTTTCCTCTCTGAGAGAGAGAGGTTTTTCCATGGAAGAGAGCCAACATCTTGCGTTCTTTTTCTTATGTTTTTGGCACCAGTTTGATGAAGTATACACACATGCATAAATAAGAAGAGAAAAATATTAAGCTAACAAGAGAAATTATAAAGAGCTTCACAAATTTCTATCATTTCTAGAAAAATCCTACTATACCCCATTGCCTCAGATACTTCAACACGGTATCAGAGCTAAGATGACACATCAAGGAAAGGGAATCTCAAGAACATTTACAAGGTTGAAGCATCAAGCCAAGAAGTCTCAATCACATCAAGAACAAGAAGGTCTACCATCTATCATTCATCATGGAATACTACAAAGTAAGAAGAAAAGCCTTTTATAAAGGCACCTACAAGAATAAAAAATCAAAGAGGGACCTACATCAAGATACATCATCTCCAAAAAAGGAAAGGCACTATGGTTCAAGTCATCAAGCAAGTCCATTTGAAGAAAGAAACTTGAAGAACATCAAGATCTAAGGAAGGCAAGCCATCAAGTCTTAAAGAAGAAAGAAAGTTCACTACATCTCAAACTCTATCAAGTAAGTATATGTCCCCTTCTGAGTATACCTCAATGTCTTTTTGCAAGGAAAGTAACAAATTCGTTGGGACCACTACATGTCCAAAGTCCAATGATTTCGATGCCAAGAATATGGACACTACAAAAGGAATTGTACAAAACTTAAGAAGGACAACAACGACAAGAGAAAAAGGGAAGACGCTCATGTAATTCAAGAAGTGAAAGAAGAAGAAAAGAAGAAAAAAAAGGAAGATCCCCTAGATCTCTACTATGACTAAGTCAACGTCTTTGCTTAAAGTCTTCTTTCAAAGTTTTGATTACTATAGGAGCATATAGAAATAAAGCAGATTGCATGGTTAAATATATCTTCTAGAATATAGGAGCATGGTGTAGATATGGCTAAATATATCCATATAGAAGGAGCATACCTATTATAGGGCCTCATCCACAATGAAAAAATGATTGATCATGATTAAAAGTATTAGAAGGCCTACATCATCAAAGGAAGAAACATTTGCAAGATAAGGGTCTTCAAGATCTCTGGTAGAATCTTCAAAATAAGGTCCGTACATAATGGTAGATGTCTCATTGAGAGTCCCATTGATGGGATTCTAGAAAGGATGATATACAAGCGAGAACAGATGAAGCAATAAAGGCTACACCAATCAAGGAGAACTATCAAATAAAGCCGAGATGATAAAATCATAATCAAGATGAGGTATGTATGCATCAAATTTTAATTCATGTCATCATATATATTGGGTCATGGGAAAAGTTCTAGAATCATGATCAATAATTAAGGGATCCCTTTCGCCAATGATATGATCGGAGGCATGTACTACAATGCAATAAAGGACAACATGAAGAAGTTCTCTCATAAGGAGTATAAGTTGGTTGAATAACTAATCCAAGAAGAAGCAAATGAATAAAGATATTAAGCATGTGAAGAACATCATGGTCACAAAGAATCACTAACTGACAATATTCCTCAACATATCTTGAAATAAGGCATGGCAACTCTAACAAAGGAAGAAAAAGATCAAAGGACCCTTGAAACCTATGAAGGCCTTGGTGGTAGTGAGGTGTAGATAATCGATTCAACTGTACAAAGATGTCATGATGAAGAATCCATCCAACAAAAGCACCATTTCATGTTGAAGCAATATCATGATGAAGTCATGAAGGGCTACTAAATCAAAGTATGGGAACAAGAAGTTACAACTAAGCATCCATGTGATAAGTATTATGAAGCATAGACAAGATGAAAAAGGAGTAGATAGATGACAAAAGGACCTGATATATATCAAGAAGGTCACTTTCCATGAAGGGAGCAATGACATGACAAAACAGGATGGAAAGTGATCGATGGCTGGTACCCTACCAAGAAGAAGTTCAAACAAAGACTTCATGACATCGAAGGAAAGAATGAGATCAAGTAGTTGAAGGACCCATGAAGAAGAAGTTGTTGATGAATGGAAAAGCCCCTAGCTAAGAGGGATTTCTAAAAAGTTCCCAAATACAAAGGAGCTTGGGAAAGTTCCTTGTCAGAGGAAACTTGGACGTGTTTTCCTCAATCAAGGGGAATAGATAGACACAACATTATTGTCTCCACTTGGCAAGAAATAATGGGAGGATTGGGTAATCATTTGGCTTCTGATGCTCTTTGAATATGTGTAGGGAATCCAAGACAAGAGTAGGCAAGAGGACCGATATTCTTTGAGGGCTTGGAACCCAAGACAAGAATTGTCCTTGAGGGTCATACTTAGGGAAAACCAGGGTGGGTATGTACCTTGAGAGACAATGACTAAGGTGTTTATAAGCCATTGGTCTTGCTAACATTGTGCTCTAATCTTATGAGAGATAAATTTGTTAGTCAAGGCCTTGCTACGAAAAATATTGGCTACTATGATGCTATAACAGATGGATTTCCAATCCGATTTATCCTATGTGAATTATTCAAGATTGAAAAATAGCCAAACACCTTGTAATGATTTATGAATACCTCCCTAGTTAAAAGGGGGTGTTGAAGAAAGTGTAACTAGGTTCGGTCTTCATAAATGTGCTTTTGATATTTGTATTTAATCAAGAATATATATATATTATATAATATATATATACTTATTATTTATCAATGAGTTTCTTGCTCATTGAAATAGGGCTTGCACATGTTAAAGTGGTATAGGTCAGTTGAAGAGTCAAAAGAAAATTTTGAAGAACTTAAGGGAATGCTACACCAGGTATATTTATGCATTCAAGTCAAATATATTCCTAACCTCGTGCTTTTGTTTAGGTTGTGTGCCCATGCAAACCCTAAATTTCGTTCAGGCGGGTCAAGTCGTGTCGTGTCATGCCATGTGTGGGTGCCCAGGCACACGAGGTCGTGTCGAAAATGCTAAGTCATGACCACCCGTGTCTTATACACATTCGTGTGACCTATTTTCTCGTCGGTCCCTCATGCTTTCGTTCAGGTCGTGCAACAATGGAAACCCCAAATTTCGTTCGGGCAGGTCGAGTTGTGTCGTATATGGGTGCCTGTACAAACACGTTCGGGCAGGTTAGGTTAGGTCATTTTGTGTTGTGTGTGGGTGCCCGAGCACACATCACCATTCCAAAAATGCTATGTCATGACTACCCATGTGTCTTCTACACATTCGTACGGATGGTTTTCCCGATTCTCCCTCATGCCCTTGTTCGGGTCATGCACCCATGGAAACCCCAAATTTCATTTAGGCGAGTCAGGTCGTGCGTGTGTGGGTGCCTATGCAAATGCATTCGGGTGGGTCAGATTGGCTCATCTAGGGCTGGTCAATTGTGTCATGCCATGTGTGGGTGCCTGGGCACATGTAACCATGCCAAAAATGCTAAGCCATGACCATTTGTGTGCCTTCTGCATGTTTGTCAAGCTCGTTTGCTCGATGCTCCCTCAGACCTTTGCTCAAGTTGTGAACCCATGGAAACCCCAAATTATGTTTGGGTAGGTTGGGTCATGTTGTGTGAGGGTGCCCATGAAAACACATTTGGGCGAGTCAGGTCAGCTTGCCTAGGGCGGGTCGGGTCATGTAGTAACATGTGTGGGTCCTCGTGCACATATGGCATGCAAAAATGTTAAGCCGTGATCGCCCATGTGTCTTCTGCACCATCGTGTGGCCCATTTTCCCAACACTCCCTCATTCCTTCTTTCAGGTCGTGTACTGATGGAAACCCCAAATTTCATTTGGGCAGGTGGAGTCATGTCATGTCTGGGTGCCCATGCAAATGCATTCGGGTGGGTCGGGTCATGTCATGTCTGGGTGCTCGTGTGAATGAGTTTGGGCGGGTTAGGTCGGCTCTCCCAAGGTTGGTCGGGTCATGTAGTGTAGTGTGTGGGTGCACGGGCACATGTGGTCCTACCAAAAATGCTAAGTTGTGACCACCACCCATGTATCTTCTGCACATTCATGTGGCCCGTTTTCCCGGCACTCCCTCATGCCTTCGGGTCATGCACTGATGGAAACTCCAAATTTCGTTCAGGTGGGTCGAGTCGTGTCATGTGTGGGTGCCTATGCAAATGAGTTCAAACAGGTCAGGTCGGGTAGGGTTGTGTCATGTTAGTGTGCCCACAACACATGTGCCCGTATAAAAAATGCTAAGTTGTGACTAGGTGTGGTCCTTATTCACGTTCGTGCGGCCCATTTCCCTAACTCTCCCTTGTGCCTTCATTTTGGTCTTGTGTGAGCACCCATGTAAACTCATTCATGCAGGTTGTTTAAGGGAACCCGTGTAAACTCATTCGGGTGGGTCATTTGCATGTAAACTCGTTCGGGTGGGTCATTTGTCATGTAAACTCTTTTAGGTGGGTCGTTTGAGGGTGGCCATGTAAACTCGTTCAAGTGGGTCATTTGAGGGTGCTCTTGTAAACTTGTTCAAGAGGGTCGTTTGCCATGTAAACTCATTCAGATGGGTCATTTGAGGGCAATAGTTTAAACTCATTGGAGCAGGTCATTTGAGGGCAACATAGTAGACTCATTTGGGTGGGTTGTTTACAATGTAAACTTGTTCAGGTGGGTCATTTGAGGGCATCTATGTAAACTCGTTCGGGTGGGTCGTTTGAGGGCGACTATGTAAACTCATTCGGGTGGGTCGTTTGAGGGCAGCCGTGTAAACTCGTTCGAGCGGGTCATTTGAGGGTGCCCATGTAAACTCGTTTGGGCGGGTAATTTGAGGTCGTCGTGTAAACTTGTTAGGGAGGGTCATTTGCCATGTAAATTCATTTGAGGGGGGGTTGTTCTACGTCGTCTGTGTAAACTTGTTCGGGTGGGTCATTTGAGGGCACCTGCATAAACTCATTTGGGTGGGTCATTTTCCATGTAAACTCATTCAGGTGGGTCATTTGCAATGTAAACACATTTGGGAGGGTTGTTTGAAGGTGCCCATGTAAACTTGTTCAGGCGGGTTGTTTGAGGGCACTTGTGTAAACTCATTCAGGAGGGTCGTTCCATGTGAGGGTGTGCCCTGGCACATGTGCCCATATGAAAAGTGCTAATTTGTGACTAGGGGTGGGCCTTGGTTAGGTTTGTCTGGCCCGTTTGCTTGCCTCTCACTTGTGCCTTTTTTTGGTCATGTGTGGGCGCCCATGTAAACTCATTCAGGCGGGTTGGGTCATGTCATGTGAGGGCACCCATGTAAACTAATTCAGTTGTGTTGGGTAGGGTCATGTGAGGGCGCCCATGTAAACTCATTCGGGGCAGGTTGGGTCGTGTCATGTGAGGGCTCTACCAGGCACATGGGGCCATGTCAACAATGATAAGTTGTGACCCGGGGTAGGGCTTGTGCATGTTTGTGCGGTCCATTTTCCCAATGCTCCCATGTGCCTTCATTTTCCATGTAAACTCATTTGGGTAGGTCATTTGAGGGCACCCCTGTAAACTCATTTGGTTGGGTCGTTCCATGTGAGGGCACACCCGGACACACATGCCCGTACCAAAACTGCTAAGTTGTGACCCAGGGTGGGCCTTGTGCACATTCTTGCGGCTCATTTGCCTGACTCTCCCTTGTGCCTTCGTTTTGGTCATGTGTGGGCACCCATGTAAACTCATTCAGGCAGGTCATTTTCTATGTAAACTCATTTGGGCAGGTCATTTTTCATGTAAACTCATTTGGTTGGGTCGTTTGTTGTCTAAACTCATTCAGGTGGGTCGTCTACCATGTAAACGCATTGGGGTGGGTCATTTGAGGGCGATCATGTAAACTCATTCTGTCGGGTCATTCAATGTAAGGTTGCGCCTGGGCATGGGTGCCCGTATAAAAAATGCTAAATTGTGACCTTGGGTGGGCCTTGTGCACGTTTGTGTGGCTCGTTTCCCTACCTCTCCCTTGTGCCTTCATTTCGATCATGTGTGGGTGCCCATGTAAACTTGTTTGGCTGGGTCGTTTTCTGTGTAAACTCATTTGGTCGAGTTGTTTGCCTTGTAAACTCATTCGGATGGGTCATTTTCAGTGTAAACGTGTTCATGCAGGTCATTTAAGGGTGCCCATGTAAACTCCTTGAGGTGGGTCATTTTCTATGTAAACTCATTCGGGTAGCTAGTTTATTGTGTACACTCATTTGGGCAGGTCATTTGCTATGTAAACTGGTTCAATTGGGTAGTTTGCTATGTAAACTCGTTTAGGCGGGTCGTTTGCTGTGTAAACTTGTTCGAGTGGGTCATTTGAGGGCGACTGTGTAAACTCTTTCGGGCGAGCCATTTGAGGGCAGCCATGTAAACTCGTTCAATCGAGTCGTTCAATGTGAGGGCGTGCCTATGCATGCGTGCCCATATCAAAAATTTTAAGTTGTGACCTAAGGTGGTCCTTATGCACGTTCGTGTGGCTTGTTTACCCACCTCTCCCTTGTGCCTTCATTTCAGTTGTGTGTGCACACCCATGTAAACTCATTCAGGCGGGTTGGGTCATGTCATGTGACGGCGCCCATGTAAACTCGTTCAGTCATGTCGAGTTGGGTTGTCTGAGGGCACCCGTGTAAACTCATTCAGTCATGTGTGGGTGCCCAAGCACACGTGGCCATGCCAAAAATGCTAAGTTTTGACCACCTGTGTGTCTTATGCATGTTTGTACAGCCCATCTTTTGCATGTTCATGCCTTCGTTTGGGTCGTGCACCCATGCAAAACCCCAAATTTTTTTCGGGCGGGTCTAGTCTTGTCGAGTGTGGGTGCCCGTGCAAACGCGTTGGGGAGGTCCAGGTCGAGTCAAGTCGTGTCATGTGAGGGTGCCCATGTCACTCATTCCTGTATCAAAATGTTAAGTTGTGACCGGGGATGGGCCTTGTGCACGTTCGTACGACCCGTTTTTCTTACTCTCCCTTGTGTCTTCATTTCGGTCATGTGTGGGTGCCCATGCAAAATCATTCGAGTTGGGTCATTTGAGGGTGCCTGTAAAGTTTTTCAGGCGGGTCATTTTCCATGTAAACTTGTTTGGGCAGGTCATTTGAGGGTGCTCGTGTAAACTCGTTCAGGCGTGTCATTTGGCATGTAAAATCATTCGGGTGGGTAATTTTCCATGTAAACGCATTCGGGCGGGTTGTTTGCCGTGTAAACTCGTTCAGGCGAGTCGTTTAAGGGTGACCACATAAAATCGTTGAGGTGGGTCATTTTCCATGTAAAATCATTCGGGTAGGTCATTTGAGGGTGCCCTTGTAAATTCGTTTGGGTGGGTCGTTTTCCATGTAAACTTGTTCCGGCGGGTTATTTGAGGGCGAATGTGAAAACTCATTTGGGAAATTCATTTGCCATGTGAATCCATTTGGGTGGGTCATTCGAGGGCATCCGTGTGAACTCAATCAGGCAGATCATTTGAAGGCGGCCATGTAAACTCGCTCGGTCAGGTCCTTTTCCATGTAAACTCATTCGAACAAGTCATTTGAGGGCGATTGTGTAAACTCGTTTAGGAAGGTAGTTTGGGAGCACTCATGTAAACTCATTTGGGTGGGTCATTTTCCATGTAGATTCATTTGGGCAGGTCATTTGAGGGCATCTGTGCAAACTCGTTCGGGTGGTTCATTTGAGGGTGCCCATGTAAACTCGTTCGGGCGGGTTTGGGCAGGTCATTTAAGGGCACCTGTGTAAAATCATTCAGGCATGTCATTTGAGGGTGCTCATGTAAACATGATCAGGAGGGTCATTTCCATGTGAGGGTGTGCACAAACACACGTCCTCGTATCAAAAATGCTATGTCATGACTTGGGGTGGGCCTTGTGCACATTCGTGCAACCCATTTTCTAGCCTCTTCCTTATGCCTTCTTTTCAATCTGTGGGTGCCCATGTAAACTCATTCGGGTGGGTTGGGTCATGTCGCGTGAGGGTGCCCATGTAAACTCATCCAGTCATGTTGGGTTGTGTCACACCCCTACCCTGGCAGTTCTCTTCCAACCGTACGATTGGGGGTGTGGCACCAACAACC
The DNA here is from genome assembly GCA_000404065.3 of Pinus taeda. Lineage (NCBI taxonomy): Eukaryota > Viridiplantae > Streptophyta > Pinopsida > Pinales > Pinaceae > Pinus > Pinus taeda. The sequence continues at coordinate 76,747 of APFE031722858.1, forward strand.
ACTTTCCTCTTAACAATACTTGCAGATGTGGACTATGCCTACTTTCTATACTTAGTTTATTTTCCAATATTCTAAGTAAAATCATTCATTTAACATAGCAGAAACATTCAAATTGTATTCATATACACATTATCATTATAATTGACCATGAGTGCACAGCGGATATAACTCGGGAGGGGAAACCCCCTGTAATAGAGTCTACCCGAACAATAATGATAATCTTTCAATTTTTACAAATTTACAACAACCTGCAAATTTTCACAATTCGACTTGCACCGTCGTGCAACATCGCCCATTCATTGGGAAGAGGCTCCCTCCGTCTATCTCAACCAACACTTCATTCAGAATTGGCGCCCTGTCATTGAGTTTCCATGCAGCACTACCCTATCGTGTCACCCACCTAGCACACCCTCGCAGCTCATCTGCGCTATAATCTATTCGTCCGCGCTCTTTCTTTACCCATCACACAACTCGTCACTTGTTTCACCAGCACCTAGCTCACCGTTCAACCTCCACATGCACCCAATGCTTTGGCATTTCAACTCACTGAACGTCCCATAATTTAGCTCGCCATGCCCACCAGCCTCGTGTCACCTTGCATGGTTGGCCCACCTTACTGCACGTTGTTCATGTTTACATGGGCACTCGACTCACCTACCTGAGTCGTCACAAATTCCTGCCCATTTCTTTTCAACCGAACACCAACTCACCCATGAGTCACCCACGTTCACCATTCTGTTGAATGCCAACTCGCCAACCGAGTCACCCACGTTCGCCCGACTGTCCACTAAAGTGTTTTCCCGAGCTCAACCAACTCACCTTGCAGCCAAACCCATCATTCTATGTTCACCGTGTGTGCTCACCCAGCTCGTAGCCACCATTCATTTAGCTCGCCTACCTTCCATTCAGTCCACCCGACCCGCAATATCACTCACCCACCGAACATGCTTCTGTACTCACCAGCGGTCACCCGACCTCCGAACACAACTTCCCGGTTCTGCGGCTAGGTTGCTTCGGTCCCTAGCTCCACCTGCACCTTTGCCAAGTTTCAAAGCGGCAACCTTTTAACTCGCACTCCTTTCTTGTATGAATTCTTGGAACTCTTCGATGATTCCCCTTACACCATTCCTCCTCGTGTATATATACAATGGCTTCCCAAGGTAGGGGCTTTGGCCCATGGCCAAGTCAACCTACACTTTTAACATTTAGCCATATTCCCCACATCGGCCATGGTAAGGGCACCCACACCTAGGACCTCCCCACCATATAAGTTTTCCATCACACTTCCACAACACTTAGTCATCTTTCAGATGACTTTCGTGTTTCATTCTGTTCAGCCCAACTCGTCGCACTACGTGGGCATGCCCAACTTGCTCGTCACCCACTCACCCGTCATGTGCCCTTTGCTAAATGCTATGCAACCTGGGGGATTTACATCATCCCCCACTTCAATCCATTATCCCCCTAGAAAATTCTCCATCCCAACAACCACCTGTCGCCAAAACTACCAATCAATCACTGTCGTAAATTGCTACCATCTCCAACATCCCAAGATACCCATATTGCCTGCCTTCTGTCCAATGCCACACAAACCATCAGTCTATGTCTCCATATTTAGGAAATTTTCTTGATCCATGAATTAAATCGGTCCACATATTTCAAACATCCCTACAACGTATGTAATACGACTATTTCCACCATGTGTCATTCGTCATGTGAACCCTTGTGTAATACTCTAGCCAACACAACATCTCAGTCAAAACAAAGACATCTATCTGACACAAACTCAGCGCACTACATGCCCCCATGTCATCAAACTAGTTGGGTAGCTAATCAAACAGTAATGCTCAACCCATGAGAATGTACCTTCTCCATGCCACTCTTGATTGTTTCTCCAGCATCCTGCCACAATCTCAACTCGATAAAAAATATGTCCAAGCTAAGCCATGATCAGGTCCATGGTATGTCCATCCCATCTGCAACATGTTGACCATGATGCTAATGCTAATGTGCTACTATGCAGATGCATTTATTCCTACATCATCCACCTGTCAATATGAAGAATCCTCTTTCCAAGGCCCCTTGTCAAGGTGGTGCAGTCCTTCCAAACAAGGTTACTGCACCAACCGATCTCCAAGGTTATCTATCGAGAAAGGAGGGCCAAGAAGTTCCCTCCCTAGCTCTCATCCACCCATGTATCAGATTGATGATGTGTTCCCAAGTATTTTTTCAGAGCCTCAACCTCCTCATGTGTACACCCAAGCTTCCCAATCTTGCCTTCCATCAACTGAAAGTCACATATTCCCATGGGATATATAAAAAACTCAATTATGTTAGTTGGATCCCTATCTACGTAATCTTCCCCAACCACTACCACTGAAGAGGTATTCGAACTCCCTTCATCTGCAACTCCATTGTTAAGATATTTGGTAGAATATGTTCATGTCAAGTGTCTCAATATGTGTGAAAATGATTTTCCACCTTCATCTTTCCCTCTAGCACTTACAACGAAGTCTACTAACTTCCCTTCCTTCGTTCTTCAAGTAATACTCCCAAGTCCTCTTTTCTCGACATCAACATGCTTCACATTCGGATCCTTTAAATATAAAGTCATAGAAGCCATCCTTGGTTTATACCCCAAGCAACTCCTTCTATTCTATGGAACAAACACGGTTCTCCCTTCAGCTGTAATCAAGAGAATGTCCCGGTCCACCATTGGTATGGCTTGTGCAACCTTCAAAAAGTCTGACCCTGGCACCATAGAATGATCATCCAAGTCCACGATCCTCAAGTCCAACTTTCCAAACCAAGAGCCCACTCTCACCTAAGTTTTCTTCATCACATTAGTCATGACTTTCATGGTATATTTTACTACTTTGAAAGCACTCCACTCTCTCCCCATTTTAGCTTTCTTTCCAAAAGACTTTGCTGCTTTCCTACTCAGGAAACTATGAGTAGCTCTCGTGTCCACCAAAGATGCAAATATCTTGCCACATATAGTCACCTACACAAAACTCAGCTTCAACGCATCACCATCCTCTTTCGACTTGATCTTGCATCTTACTTCAACAACTCGACCTTAGAAGAGTCTATCGAATTTTGCTTTGACCTGACTTCCTTCTTAAGGTATGTCACCTCCTTGCTTGTCTCTTTTGAGCAATCCGATCCTGGTTCTACCTAAACCCATTCAAGCTTATCCTCCATCATTCCTTGCTTAAGCGCACCAATCAAGTACCCATTGAATCCTTCTATACAAAGTGAACTAAGCCTCCAAACATCTACCTGATTGGCTCAGTGGTAGTCCCCAATTATGTCAATGTAATCAAGCTCATCCTACTGTATCACCATGATCTTTATACCAAGAAAGTCCCTCTTTATCCCATCCTCAAGATGATTGAATTCTACTTCCACCATGGTGCTTTTCTCCCTCAACTGAACTCTTTCATTCATGAGTTCTTGGAGCTTAAGGTCACCCCGCTGGATCTCTTCAACAAGTCCCTTGAGTTTATCAAGTCCCACATGAAGATCATTAAATCCTTCTCACAAGTCTGCTATGTTGCTCCCAACATGCATCAAAGGTTCCCACCTTTGTACAATAGCTTCATAACATTTCTACATTTCTCCTTTCCAACAATTGCTCATGTTTTTTAGCTTTTGAAATTCCCTTTCGACCATCTTCATTTGTCCGACAAGTGTTCGCAACCTACTTTACCTTCAACAGTCATTAGCCTCCAAAAACCAAAACTTCAATTGAAACCACCTGAATACTAATTGTCATGACGATCATCTTGTACCACTTCACCTGCAAACCTAAATCACCTGCCACCGATGTCAAGTATTTAGACTTCTTTGTCATGTATCAATAGCTCTAATACCACCTGTCATACCCCTACCCTGGTGGTACTCTTCCAACCGCACGATTGGGGGTGCGGCAACACAAACCACTTTTTTTTAACAATACTTGTGGATGTGGACTACACCTACTTTCTATACTTAGTTTATTTTCCAATATTCTAAGTACAATCATTCATTTAGCACAACAAAAAAATTCACATTACATTCATATACACATTATCATTATCATTAACCATGAGTGCACAACAGATGTAACTCGGCAGGGGAAACTCCTTGTAATAGAGTCTACTCAAACAACACTGATAATCTTTCAATTGTTACAAATTTACAACAACTTGTAAATTTTCACAGTTTGGCTTGCACCATCGTGCAACCTTTCCCATTCACCGGGAAAAAGTGCCCTATGGTTTCCTCAACAAACACTTTGTTCAGAATTGGTGCCCCGTCATTCAGCTGCCATGTAGCACTGTCGGGTCGTGTCGCCCACTTGACATACACCCACAACTCATCTTCCCAATGCTCTGTTCATCCGCACTTTTTCTTTACTTGTCACACAAAACCATCACATGACTCATCACTCATTTCATTGATGCCTAGCTCACCATTAAACCTTCACACATGCCCACCACTTTGACATTTAAACTCATAGAACATCCCACCATTCAACTTGTCATGCCTTCCAACCTCGTGTCGCCTTTCTCAGTTGACCTGCTTTACCGCATGCCATTCACGTTTACACAGGGACCCGACTCACCTACCTGAGTCACCACAAATTCCCACCCATTTTGTTTTAACTGAATGTCGACTTGCCTATAAGTGACCCACATTCACCATTCTGTCGAATGCCAACTCACCCACCAAGTCACCCACTTTCGCCCGACTATCCACCAGCGCGTCTTCCTAAGCTCGCCCACGAGTCACCCACGTTCACCATTCCGTTGAATGCCAACTCACCCATCGAGTCACCTGCGTTTTCCTGACTATCCACTGGTGCATCTTTCTGAGCTCGCCTAGCTCACTCAGTAGCCTAACCCATCGTTCTATGTTCACCATCTGTGCTCACCTAGCTCGCGACCACCATTCATTCAGCTCACCTGCCTTATGTTTAGTACGCCCAACTTGTGATACGACTCACCCAATGAACTTGATCCTGAACTCGCCTGCAACCACCATGCCTCTAAACATAGTTTCTTGGTTCTGCGGCTAGGGTGCTTCGGACCCCAGCTCCACCTGCACCTTTGCCAAGTTTCAGAGCGCCAACCTTTTAACTCGTATTCCTTACTCGCGTGAATGCTTGTAACTCTTCGATGATTCCCCTTCCACCATTCCTCCTCGTGTATATATATAATGACTACTCAAGGTAGGGGCTTCGGCCCATGGCTAAGCCAACCCACACTTTTAACGTTCAACCATATTTCCCATGTTGGCCATGGTGAGGGCGCCCACACATTTGACCACACCACCATATAAGTTCGTCATCACACTTCCATAACACTTAGTCATTTTTTGGATGAATTTCATGTTTCCTACCATTCAGCCCAACTCATTTCACCATGCGGGCATGCCCAACTTGCTGGTCACCCCAGCTCGTTGCCCACTCACTTTTCATGCACCCTTCGCCAAACACTCGACAACTTGGATGTTGTTACACAACATTTTGTCACTGTCCTTGTACTCCCCATTCCTTGATCCTGGACAACCTCTATAGTGAACCCCGCATGGTTTTCCTTCATGAAGAAGCTCCCATTGTGTCCCTCTTCATGAGAAGATCATTTCCCTTTTGCACCATTTCCCATGAAACTTCTCTTTTGCCTAGTTTACAAGACTGGTGCTAATGGCCTTTGTCTTCCCCACGCTGATGTGCAAATATTAGCACTACTCCTCATGTCGACCGGAGCGACTGGGTTGTGTTCTAGTAGCGCCGATCCTGTTATGGAAAGTTTTTTAAGTTAGAGCTGAAGCTTCCAGATCTAGAAGCTCCGTAATGGAAGTCTGGTATATGGTTTGGCTGGATGGGGTTGAGGATGACATTTTGGGCTCCTTTCCTCTATAATGATGGAACTACCTCAAGGGATAATTCCTTCTCCCATGAGATGAGGATCTATCTCCCATCCATGTTTCCTATATAAACCTCTGTTCTTCCCAAGCACAAACTAGTGTGAGTGTTATAGTTACAAATTTTTTATGCTATTTTGGTTTTGAGTAGAAAAACAAGATATTACTAGTTGTAGCTATCTATTTGTGTGAGGGAGAAGTGACTTTTTGTTTGGATTGAAGCCTAAAGGTAAGAGCTTTAAAACTATCATTGTTTGAAGCCATCGTGGAATGGTAGGAGAAGGGTGTGGGAACCTCGTCTTACCAGAGGAAGACTGCAACATCAAGACGAATGGTTCTAATCTCTCTTTGATGTTAATATATGCAAATATCGACTGATTTCCTACATGTTTTGTAATATTACATATTCGTGGCTTAATGTTTCTTGATTTGTTAAGTAGGTTGAACTGTAATTTTTCTATTATTATGTATGTATGTTATTGTTGTTTACTTGTTTTAGGAGCTTGAAGAAGGAAGTGAGAGATTGTTGTAGCGAGCGAGCAAGGACATCGTCAAGAAGGATAAGCGACAAAGAGGTAGGCCCTCTTGATTGATTCTAACCTAAGTAAATCTTCGATAGAATGTATCTATTGTGGCTAGACCCATTATTGGGCTAAAGGAATTCATTTGTGTCTGCAATTATAATTTTACTTCACCACAAATTGGCAACTCCACTGGAAATCTCGATCCTTTTGTTTATCTTGGATTTCATGATTTCGTGAGAACTTTTCTAGTTTCATATTTTCCCTTTGGTTCTGTTTCCTTTCTCCTACTTATTGGCTTGAGTCTAAAATTCATAGTAGCAAATCTTGTCCCTGTTTTGAATTTTATTTATTTATTGTTAGCTACTTGTCCAGTGCCCTCAATCTATTGACAGTCACACCGACTAGTGCGAATCGCTAAGAAATAGTCGCACCAACCAGCCTCTGGCACTTGTTGTCAGTTAGTCAATCATGTCGATGCCTGTAAGTGAATATTAGGGCTTGACCCCAATCTTTGCTAGTGTGTTCTTCTCTTCTGTTTTTGACCCCGTAAGATTTTTGGAACATTTTCTCCCTAACTAGAAACCTACTTTTCATTTGGTTGTTGGCTTGTTGGCTTGTCATCTTTCTACTTGATTGATCAAGTCATTGAGTGCCCAGCGACACTAGGGCATCTAGTTCATCGCCCATTCAACGGTCTGTGAACTCACTAAGTCAAGCTATAGGTGTGTTTACTCTTTGAATTTGTTTTCGGTCCCTTTTTATGACTTTGACCTCTTTTTGTACAAGTTTGAAAAAGTTTCATTTACTTGTCTAAACATTTTTTTTCCAGCATAGATTAAATTGTTGGCGTTGTGTTTGGTAAAGTTGATGTTTCATTGATCTGAATGAAATTATCTTTTCATGTTTTCATATGCTTGAAGAGCTTATTATCTCGAGAAAATTTTCACTAAAATATTGTATGCGAAAAGTTTGTTTCATTGTTCCATGAAAAAGTATGAAATCGTAGCTTGTTGCATCATTATGTTACGATAATTAGCATATTTTAAAAGACTAGAATTGCATCACCATTTGAAAAAGGAAGAGAATTTTTTGTTTTTGAAAGGACTAATAGATAAGTGCTTGTCAGGAAATTAGGAATTGGAATGCATTTTTCATTAGTTTATTCTTTTTAAAATTAAGGTAGTTCAGTTGCTTGATTATTTGAATTTGATTGCATAGTTTCTACCCTCTCTAGTGTAAGAATTTCAACGAATTGAGAGGTTCTTGTCTCATTTAGTTTCATTTAAGGTTTTTCAAGTAGCATCGCTAAGACTTGAAAACTGAAACTTAACTTAGGATCAACTTTAAATGAATTCAATTCACCTAAGGTTCATTTGACAATAATGATCATATCTAGAAGGTCGAGGCTAGAGATGTGTTTCGACATCTTTAAACCTAGCAGTTGTCGTTAGCTTCGGCATTAGACAATGCTAGTACATATTTGTGCTCCCTGTACCATCGAGTATATAATGGGATACCCCACTAGGCTGCAATCCTTTTATCCTTAGGAAGTCGAGTCAGCGATCTTGCAAACATGATACATTGAACACAACATTTGGGTAGATTTCCTGCTCGTACTTATTGGTTCGCCAGGAGGTATTCTGTAATTCATGGTTTCCTAGTAATCTTGTTTACCTAGATCATCTAGAGTAGTCATTTGATCTTTTTGACTCATTACATTTAAAATTTCATTCGAGCACTTGTCCTTTCAAGCTCATTTCTAATTGAAAGTGATAGATTCATCTTTGTTTCTTTCTTGACTCTTAAAAAATGAAAGAACATCAGTGTTTTAAGCATATTAATAATTGCTTGCCCACAATCCAAAACATTCTGTTAGTATTTTTGACTAAATCGTGAGTTCCCTTAAGATGACATTTTAAATCCTTGAAGTTATTTGTTTTGTCGACTAAGACAAGGTCATCATGGCTAAACCATCTCATTCACCCAATTCCTCTTCCTCTCCTCCATCTAAAAGGTTGTTTGAGGATTCATTTCCTAAGTTAGCAGAGTCACTCGAGGACCAAAATTTTAAACTCACAATTGTTTTGAGTGTTCAACCATTGTCATCTCATCCTCCGCCTACTTTCGATATAGGGTCATCTGCCAATCTTGGCTCAGAATCTTTGGAAAGCCTCGTCTAAACTCTAGGGAACTCACCAACCACTAATGGTCAGCTTGGACTGGTTATCTGTCCTCCGAACCGTTTGTTTGACATTGTTGAGATATCACCGCAGTTTCCTTATAGTATGTATGACCAGCCAAGTGTTTCTATGGAACTATCCCCTAATACACGTTCGAACATTCATCATCATTTGTTTTCAAACATGGAACCCGAAGGAAATGCTCCAGCCACATCTTTGGATGAGTCCTAAGTTTCGAATCCACACACTGTTGAGGGGGATGAATTGTAATTATAGTTTCCTCCCGAGGGTTTCCCTTTTTTGGAAGGTATTCTCACCAGTTTTCCACCCAACTGTGTCTTTGGGGCACTTAGTTTCAGGCACACGTAGCGCCTCATCACTTTACCATAATCCTATATGGGTGTCAGACATTAGGCCTACGTCAGGTCCATTCGACATGAAAACGACTTCCCAACAGGTTGTTACTTTAGTCCCAGTGCAACCCACCATTCTGAATACTCTTGTATCATCGATCCTAGTTACACGTCAGTCACAATCGACAGATTCAAAGACGGTCTCTATCAGTTCCTCTGTCCCATTAGTCAATGTTTAGATTGTGCCACCGCCTGGGGCGGAGAACTTGAATTTTTCTATGGTGTTAGGTGCCACTAATGTGAGCGGTTCCCAAGATAACATGTTTGGTATAAACCAACCCTCTTTCGGCGTTATTTATAACCAAGCTGATCCTACTAGATCAAGCAATTTCTAGTACCAATAGGTTCAGAATCATGTTGGTCCATCTGGATCAAGCAATGTTTAGAATCAGCAACCCTATGGGGCTCATGTCTAATACCAAAATCCTTACATTCCATATGGTTCTCAAGGATTTGTTAATCAACCTTACACCCTCTAATCTGGGCAGTACATCTAGGCTAGCTACAACCAGATTCAATTCAGTAATTTCCCGGGCACTATTCAAGTACCCTTGCAATGGCAAGGACAACCTTTACAAAAACCAGCGTAGTCTTTGTTACTGCAAGGAAAACCTTTGTTGCAGCAAGGGCTCTCCAAGCAACAACAAGGGAAAATTATCCTACAGTAAGGTCACTTGCAACAACCAAAAGTTCAATCCTTACAACAGTTGCAAAACACCGTGCAAGAGCAGATTTAATATGCTCTGTACACCTCTCAACCCATACGCTTATAGAGCCAACCTCTACAACCCCAGGTACAAATTTTACAATCACAAGGTCAACCCTTGCAACAAAAAAAAACTAACCAAGGTAGCAACAACCCTTGTATATATATCAACAAGGTCAACATGTGCAGGGGTAGGTTCAAGGTCAAGTCCTACGTCACCAAGCTCAAAACCCTCATGTCCTAGGTCAACAGGTTCAAAATCATGTTGGCAAGGGGCACTGGGTACAAAATCCATGTGTCCAAGGGAAACAAGTGTATCAACCTTATGCCCAAGGACTGTAGGTCCAAAATCCTCTTGTTTAGGGACAATAGGTTCATTAGCCCTATGTTGAAGGACAATAGGTCCCATATCCATATGTCCAATGTCAATAGGATCAACAACCTTTTAATCCATACGTTTCTTATTAGCAACCTATGCGTAAACAATTTCAGGGTATTCAAGGTCAAAATATTCCCTATGATCAATGTAATCTGCAATGGGGCCATCCTCATATGCCATAAGGCCAAACTTTGGCACTATGGGGCCAAAATCCTTATGAGAAGGGATGGGATCCTCCCTATGGGCCCGCTTATTCACCTCCCATGCCTTTTTACACTCAATTACCTTTTTTAGCTACACTTGAGTTTCCAGATGTATTAGATCTTATGAATGATCTGATCCTTCATTCGCCACACTCGCATTTGGTGCCATCCAAGATATCAAGTGATTGCCCAAAGTTCGATGGAAAAGATAAATTAAATCTTGAGGCCCATGTGATGACATATCACCTATGGGGCTCATTTAACTCGTATCTGGATGATTCCATTTGTCTTCTTCTTTTCTAACAACCCTCACGGGTGCTGTAGTGAAATAGTACATCGAGCTACCTAGAGGTACTTACCATGACTTTAACTCTTTATCCATTGCTTTCCTCATGCATTTTCAGTTGATTTTTACCAAACAACCCGTAAAATTACATATACACCTTAGAGATCATATGAAAACCAAGGACTTTCCGTATGGCAGTCAATCTTCCCGAATGCTGTGTTCGGTGTGTTACGGTTTGCAAGGCGGTAGACACAACTTCCTAAGGATATAGGATGATAACCTAGTTGGGTCTCCCAACATATACTTGACGGTACTGGGAGCGCAAGTCCGTACTAGCAGCTATTGAGTCACGCAAGGAGGAATCACCCAACCTTAAGTGAAAGCAATAGTGACTAGGTTTAACGATGTTGGAGCACGTCTCTAGCCTAGACCTCCAAATAATGTGCGTTATGTTCCAATGCATTGTTAACTTCATTCAGTTCATTTTAGAGTTGATCTTGAATTATGTTTCAATTTCCAGGCCTTACCGTATGTATATCAAAAACCCTAGGATGCAACTAGAATGAGTAAAGCATCTTTCATTTCTATGAACACCTACTTAAAGGAGGGTATAAAGTTCATTCCCAAGAAAACACAAGCGAATGAAAACACTAAGAAACACAATACATCAATACACTAATCTCATGATGCATTGATACTACTAATGAAAGACTTAGAGTTCTCTTTTCAATTTCTCAAACATGAAAATTTGAAATACGCATATACTTTCACTTTCGTATATCAAATGAATGCAATCTCTTAAATTTTTTTTTTTGAATTTAAAGAGAAAAACAAGCAAGTGTGAACTGATCGACCCAAACAATTGTGATCTATGTCTGGTAGTGAAAAATCAAATCAATATTAAAATTGGTTGAATAATTAACACTAAGCATCAATCAGCAAGAAACAAGCAATGGAAAAAACCAATCAAACCAATAAGGTGGCTGTGGATGAACCTTGGACAGACAAGTGACCAAGCCAAATAATCCAAAACTTGAAAAGCTAGGCCACAAAGTCAAAAATGCAAGATTCACTCAATGAATCCAAAAATTAAGCACCTAAAACAAACTAATAGGCAAGAGAAAGATAGCAAGGGATTAACCAGACTAGCAAACTTAGGGGGTAGAATTGAAAAAACAATTCCACAAGAATTGTCGCGGGAGTAACACCAGCAACTAGGGATGATCAACCACTAGCTATAGAAATAGAGCGACGTCGTCATGAGAGTACACATATCTTACGCAACAGGCTGATTTCAGGAATCGTCTTGACTGTATGACAGGATTCAGCGACACACGGACTTTTAAAATAGAGACAAGGAGACATCAGCGTGACTGTTTAGCTTTTTCCAGTGACGAACTTAAAAATAATGAAAGATGAATGAAAACTCCCAAACAAAGACCAGTATATCCCTACAGACAATAAAGGGATTTCCTAGATTCACCCTGGTAACCCGAAAGACTGATGATTTAGTTCCAAAATTCAAGAGACACTAACTCAAAATCAAACAAAATCAAGCAAGAGAAACAACATAGGAAGAATTCCCCAGTGGAGTCACCAACTTGTGATGCAGGAAAGTGTTCCCTCTGTAGAAAGAGGCAACCCCTCTAGCCCTATAGTGGTTCTAGTCACATCAAAGACAAAACAACAATTGATTCCCTTAAATGATTATTGTTGGAGGCCTACCTCAAACCGGTCGTTGATGAAGTTCTGTTGCATTGCTCCAACTTCCATTTCCTTCTTCTTAACGAGCAATCAACCTGAAACACCACAAGAAAACAACAGAGCATGTAACCAAGAATAAAAATGATCTATTTACTCATAAAGTCAAAAAATCATGAGCTATCAAGTAAATTACATATAAGACATAGGAAATCATCATTGATTGTATTAATTATAAATCAAGAGCAAAGCTTACAACCAAGTCTTGATGTTGCAAGCCTTCTTGGAGAGTCTAGCCAGTATGTTTCTCCAAGCATCCACTCTTCTAGGATGGGTCTCCCAACATACGATATCTCTCTCTCACTCATACACTTTAATACAAAGTTAAGGGCACTCCACAACCTCTCACAAGCTATTAACAATCCCACACTTGTCACACTCACACTAACTATCTATCAAACTCAAAAGCACTAGCTGCATTACCCAACCAAAAGAACTAGTAACTCAGGAACTAGTAGATCATAGCAAAGGTGAGTGCTTTTATAGGTGAAGGAGTCTCAATGAAATGAGGGAGGAGGAGCTCATACTCAAGGAAGGTAGCAAAAAATACAGAACTACCATTCCAGAGGGGGAAGGGTGACCCAAATTGACCCAACAACTAGGTCTAGAGACATCCAGAAGGCTGATCGTTGGAACAAATTTCCCTAATCTGGATCGTCGCTAGCCGTAAACTAAGTCTCCACGATGACATCGCTAGGAGGCAATGCACACATACCCATCTTCGCTATATATAGCTCATAACCTCACGTTGGGTATACAAATCCAACTATCACGGGAAACAGATGTACACCTGCGACGAAGTTAAGATGATACTATTTATAACATGGGATCACCACATATATTAAGGGTTTATTCGCAATGAGGTAGAAACTTAGGGAATGATGGTCAATTTGCAGCATCAGAGAGCATTTTATTAATCTTCTTATGTCAGTGGGAAGATATGAACATGTTTATTTGACACATGACACAACAGAGGGATTGAGATGAGGACAGTGACAAATTAGTTTGTAATAGGGTCATTAAGAAACCTCAGGCATAAGCTTAGGTGGATCGGCCCCCAATGCAGATCTTGATGGTAGTAGCAAATATTCAAATGAGAACTATGAAGACTAAAGTGGGGAAAGGTTCCATGTGAACAACACCTAGACGTGGGTTAGTCGATCCTAAGAGATGGGGAAGCCTTGTATCAAGAAAGAACTCTGCATGAGCATTGAAATGGAATCTGGCTAGTATTCCTAAACTAGGACATGGCGGCAGGTGGAAATGTTAGGAAATTTGGAGATGTCGTCAGGGGCCTCGGGAAGAGTTATCTTTTCTTTTTAACAAATTTCCCACCCTAGAATCAGCTCACCCAAAGATAGAGTCCAACAGCTAGAAGAGAACCATACACCTTGCAGTGTCCGATGCACCCTCAGTAGCCCTTGACAATCTGGAGGACTGAGTACCGTTCATGCCCAGTCGTACTCATAACTGCATCAGGTCTTCAAGGTGAATATCCTCTGGTCAATAAAACAATCTAGGTAAGGGAAGTTGGCAAAACGGATTCGTAACTTCAGTAAAAGGATTGGCTCTTTGGGCTGGGGCTAGGAGTCGGTGTACTCAACTTATGGGTTGTTGGAAGTCTGCCCGAGCTACTCTCGCAAAGAGGGTGGGCAGACGCGTGCCGATTGGGCTACGGGAGTAGACTGCCCCCTACAAGGGGCTTTTTCCTAGGCATCAAATAGTTGACTCAGAACTGGTGTGAACAAGGGGAATCTATATATTTAATTAAAACAAAGCATTGCGATGGTCCCTATGGATGCTAACGCAATGTGATTTCTGCCCAATGCTCTGAATGTCAAAGTGAAGAAATCCAACCAAGCGCGGGTAAACAACAGGAGTAACTATGAATCTCTTAAGGTAGCCAAATGCCTCATCATCTAATTACTGACGTGAATGAATGGATTAACAAGATTCCCATTGTACCTATCTACTATCTAGCGAAACCACAGCCAAGGGAACAGGCTTGGTAGAATCAGCGGGGAAAGAACACCCTGTTGAGCTTGACTCTAATATGACTTTGTGAAATGACTTGAGAGGCGTAGAACAAGTGGGATCCATTTTCGCCCCAATTGAAATACCACTACTATTAACATTATTTTACTTATTTCGTGGGGTGGAGATGGGTTACTGCCCCTATTTTTGGCCTTAAGGCATGTTTAGGCGAGTCGATTTGGGCAGAAGACATTGTCAGGTGGGGATTTTGGCTGGGGTGGAACATCTTTTAAAAGATAACGCAATTGTCCTAAGATGAGCTCAACGAGAATAGAAATTTCGTGTGGAACAAAAGGGTAAAAGATCATTTGATTTTGATTTTCAGTACGAATACAAACTGTGAAATCATGGCCTATCAATGCTTTAGATTTTTGAAATTTGAAGCTATAAGGTGTCAGAAAAGTTACCACAGGGATAACTGGCTTGTGGCAGCCAAGAATTCATAGCAACGTTGCTTTTTGATCCTTTGATGTTGGCTCTTCCTATCATTGTGAAGCCGAATTCACCAAGTGTTGGATTGTTCACCCACCAATAGGGAATGTGAGCTGGGTTTAGGCTGTCGTGAGATAGGTTAGTTTTACTGCACTGATGAACCACACTGCTATAGTAATTCAACTTAGTACGAGAGGAACCGTTGATTCATACAATTGGTCATTGCGCTTGGTTGAAAAGCCAGTGGCTCGAAGCTACCATGTGTCAATTATGATTGAATGCCTCTAAGTTAGAATCCACGCTAGAAGTGGTGCATGTCACTCTTCGACTGTATCTCAACCCACAGTAGGGGCATCACTTTGTCGCCCCCAGGGGCCCATGTCATTTGCAAACCATGACCATGAAGCATCTTGGTCGAGGTAGCTTTGAAGTTCAATTCCAAACTATCATTGAGAAGAATCCTTTGCAGACGACTTAAATACATGACGGGGTATTATAAGTCGCAGAGTGGCCTTGCTGCCATGATCCACTGAGATTCAACCTTGGTCACCTTGCTTCAGAGCTTCGCTCTTGTCACAAACAAATCTGGACAACCCTCCCACTCTCATGCCTTTAGCTTTTCCTCTAGACGACAATTTTTATTACTTGTGGGTGGTAAATTTGGGGTTTCCACGTCATGATGAAAAAGGGGCCGAAGCTCAGGAAAATGGGGTTTCCATGTCGTGCTCTGATGCCCAAAATTTTGGGGTTTCGATGTTGCACCCCGGCACCAAAAATTTGGGGTTTCCACATTGCGACGAAAAAGGCACCGAAGCATGGGAAAAATTGGGGTTTCCATGCCGCGCACCGGCGCCCAAAATTTTTAGTTTCCACCCAGTGCCAAAATTTTTGGGCTTCCACTCGACACAAAAAACTTTGGGGTTTCCATTTCACGCCCAAAATTTGGGGTTTCCACCCAGCGCCAAAAATTTGTGGATTCCGCTCAGCACAAAAAATTTGGGGTTTCCAAATCACGCCCTGGCTCCCAAACCTGCGGAAGCTTGGGGTTTCCATGTCGCGCCACAGCCAAAACCAGTGACGCCCAAGCCTAGGGAAACTTGAGGTTCCCATGTTGCACCCTGGTGCCCAAGCTTGGGAAACTTGGGTTTTCCATGTCGCGCCCTGGTGCCCAAAATTTGGGGTTTCCACGTTGCAACAAAAAAGGCGCCGAAGCATGGGAAAAATTTGGGTTTCCATGCCACACCTCGATGCCGAAAATTTGGGGTTTCCACCCAGTGCCTAAAATTTGGGGCTTCTACCCAACGCATAAAAATTTGGGGTTTCCATGTCATGCCCAAAATTTGGGGTTTCCACTAGGTGCCTAAATTTTTTTGCTTCCGCTCGGTGCAAAAAATTTGGGGTTTCCATGTCGTGCCCAAAATTTGGGGTTTCCAAGTTGCGCCCCGATGCCCAAACTTTGGGAAGCTTGGGGTTTCCATGTTGTACGATGGATGAAACCGGCAACACCCAAGCCTGGGGAAACTTGGGGTTCCCATGTCACACCCTAGTGCCCAAGCTTGGGAAACTTAGGGTTTCCATGTCGCGCCACGATCGAAACCGACGGTGCCCAAGCTTAGGGAAACTTGGGGTTTCAATGTTGCGCCTTGGTGCCTGAGCCTGGGAAACCAGGGGTTTCCATGTCGCACCACAGCCAAAACCAGTGGCGTCCAAGTCTAGGGAAACTTGGGGTTTCCATGTCCCACCTTGTTGGAACTCTGAGTTTCCACATTTTATGGCACGATGGAAGTGAAGTGTTTCTAACAATGCCCCAATGCAGGGAACTTGAGGTTTCCATGACGATGCAAACCAGCTCGCAAGTTTGGGGAACTTGGGGTGTTTTGAAACCGCTGCCCAAGTCTGGGGAACTCATGGTTTCCATGTTGCAGCATGGCTGGAACCACCGACGGAAACCACCCAATTCTTGGAAACCTGGGGTTTACATGTCACAACACACCCTAAATTGCCCGAGAGTCTATGAAACTTCAGATTTCCATGTCGTGGGGCAACGAAAAGCCACCAAAGTCTAGGGAACTCGAGGTGTCCATTTCATGCCACGATGGAAACTCCTACCCAAGTCAGTGGACACATGGAGTTTCCATTTCACGTCACGACAAAAATTGCTACCCAAGTCTGGGAAACGTAGGGTTCCCATGTCGCTCACAGCATGGCTAAAACTGTCACCCAAGTCTGGTGAGCTTTAGGTTTCCATGTCATCACGTGACAGGGAATGACTACCCAAGTTTGGGGAGCTTCAAGTTTCCATGTCATCGCGCGATAGGGAACGACCGCCCAATTCTATTGAACACGGGGCTTTCCATTCCGTGGCATGACAGATACCGCCTAATTATGGGAAACTCGGGGTCTTCCATGTCCCACCACAACAGAAACCACAACCTCAGTGTAGGGAACTCAGGTTTCCATGCCACAGAATGACAAAGAACCACCCAAGTCTGTGGAACCTGGGGGCTTCTATTTCGTGGCATGAGGGAAACCACCTAATTCTAGGAACCTCTGGGGTCTCCATCTCTTGCCCGAGCGAAAACCGCGGCCCCGGTGCGGAGAACTTGGGTTTCCATGTCGCAACGCGACCGAAGTCACCCAAGTTTATGGAACTCATGGTTTCCATGTTGCAGAATGATGAAGAACCACCCAAGTCTTGCGAACTTGGGGTTTCCATTTTGCGACGAGGTGGAAACCGCTTGCCTAGTCTGTCTCTGGAACTTGGGGTTTCCATGCCTCGTTGCGACGAGAGTTGTCTAAGCGTGGGGAAAGTGGGGTTTCCCTACCCTGCCATGACAAAAACTACCCTAGTGCATGAGATCTAGGGTTTCCATGTCCCATTGCATCGGAAACCTCTACCACGTATGGGGGGGGACACTTGCGGTGTCAAGTATTCGAGTCGGGAGCGCCCGAGAGAGTCAAAAGACTTAACTCATAGTACGAGCACTCGTGTTTGGTTATATGTGACTCAGGTGAGCGTTCGACTATATAAGAAGAATTGGCATGACATTCACTTATGTGCGATGGTGATGGGCACGCTCATAGTGGGCGCGCCATGTAGGGCAGGGCCCACACCCCCTGATACGTGCATAATGGGCGAGTCACCGGCGGAAGGCACGTAGACGACCCTTGTTGGGTGCTTGTATGAAAGAGGTGACCATTTGTAGATGAGTTAGGATGCGGGCAGGTGTGCAATGTGCGGCGATGGGTGTAATCGTCTAAGTGTTGGAGCCGACCCATGGGTGTGATGATGCACACAAAGGGACGCAGAGGTCTGTTGGAAGGGGTTGTGTCGAGGTTATGTGGCAAGTCGATCAGGCATGCATGTTGATGGATCCGACCCTTGTTATCCTTGAGAGACATGAACCTTAGGCGAAAGGATGCATATAAGTAAGGAGGATGGCGTTCGATGAAGGGACATTGAACTCAGACTTCCACATCACAGAACAAGTGCGAAGGAAGGAGTTGGGTAAAAATAGAAGGAAGAGAAGGGCATGGGTAAGAGGGCCGCACTGGCGAGTGGCTTACAGGAGGCAGGTTGGACTTGGCAGTGTGGATAGGTAAAGCGGGGTGGGTTACTGACCGGGCAGGCAGGCCGCACTGCATGTAGACCAAGCGCTCTCACTATGGAATACACCGACACGAAGAGTTTGGGCATTGCGGAATGGAAAGTTGGGCAGACAAGTTCACAATTCAGGTGTGGAGTTGTGTCGTGCAGGTTATGGGCAGTGCAGCATGACCACACAACATGATAGGTTGAATGAATAATTGAAGAAGATAAAAAAAATTATGGTAAGTTATTTTCACTGCATTGTTAAGAACACTTATTGGGAAATTGACTGAGCGTTGAAGTAGGCGCATACCGTCTACTCAAGTATTGGTAGAAGGAAAAAGTACGGAACTTCCACACTCACTTATGCGTGGTTGAAATACTACCACTAGGATAGGAGCGTGACATGGGGTCTCCTAGTCCCTCCTTGACAAAAGTCGGCAAATTGTGGGGAACCCGGGGATTCCATGTCCCACCTTGTGGAAAGCCTCCCAAGTGCGGGAAATTTAGGGTTTCCATGTCTCGTCATGATGGAAATCACCCCAGGTGAATGAAACTTGGTGTACATTGAGTCTGCAACCTCACATCAAGAAAAAGGCTCAATTGGTCAAGAGAATGAAGGTTTCTTCATTGGTAAAGGATCTCGCCAAGGATCAAAGGTTCTCTTCTAGGGCTAGTCCACCAAGGACTATCAAAAGTTGAAAGAAGGACACAGTGCCAAGGAACGAAGTGTCGAAGAAACAAAGTGCAGAGAGGAGGAAGGACTTGACTTGTGCTTGGATGATATTCGTGTCAAGGGTCTAGGGCTTGGAAATCATCAATAAGAAGCTTCAATAAGAGAAATTTGCAAAAGGGTTTTCCTATCTAAGAGAGAGAGGTTTTTCCCTAGCAGAGAGTGTAACAAGATAAATTGTAAAAGAGCTTCAAAAATTATTATCAAGTCTAGAAGAATCCCACTATACCCCATTGTCCCAGACTCTTCAACGTGGTATCAGAGCTAAGGCTACACATCAAGGAAAGGGAATCTCAAGAACATCCGAAAGGTTGAAGAATCAAGCCAAGAAGTCTCAATCACATCAAGGACAAGAGGGTCTATCATCTATCATTCATAATGGAAGACTACAAAGCAAGAAGAAATGTCTGGTATAAAGGCACCTACAAGAAGAACAAATCAAAGAGGGACGTACATCAAGCTAAACCATCTTGAAAAATGAAAGGCACTACAAATGAAGTCATCAAGAAAGTCCATTTGAAGAAAGCAACTTGAAGAGCATCAAGACATAAGGAAGGCAAGCCATCAAGTCTTCATGAAGAAAGCAAGTTCACTACATCTCAAACTCTACCAAGTAAGTATATGTCCCCTTTTGGGTATACCTCAATGTCTTTTTGCAAGGAAAGTAACAAATTGGCTGGGACCACTACACGTCCAAAGTCCAATGATTTGGATGCCAAGAATATGGACACTACAAAAGGGATTATCATAAACATAAGAAGGACAACAACAACAAGAGAAAAATGGAAGAAGCTCATGTAACTCAAGAAGTGAAAGAAGACGACAAGAAGAAAGAGAAGGAAGATCCTCCTATGACTAAGTCAACCTCTTTGCTTAGAGTCTTCTTTCAAAGTTTTGAGTAGTATAGGAGAGCGTATAGAAATAGAACAGATTGCATGGTTAAATATATCTTCTAGAATATAGGAGAATGGTGTAGATATAGCTCAAGATATTCACATAGAAGGAGGATACCTATTATAGGGTCTCATCCACAATGAAAAAATGATCGATCATGATCAAAATTATTAGAAGGCCTCCATCATCAAAGGAAGAAACATTTGCAAGGTAAGGGTCTTCAATATCCTTTAATATAATCTTCAAAATAAGGTTCGTACATAAGGGAGTAGATTCCTTATTGGGAGTCCCATTTATGGGATTCAAGAAAGGATGATATACACGTGAGAGCAGATGAAGCAAGAAAGGCTACACCAATTGGTGAGAACTATCAAATAAAGCCAAGATGATAAAAGCATAATCAAGATGAGGTATGTATGTATCAAAGTTTAAGTCATGTCATCATATATAGTGGGTCATGGGAAAAGTTCTAGAATCATGATCAATAATAAAAGGATCTCTTTCACCAACGATATTCTTGGAGGCTTGTACTACAATGGAATAAAGGTAAGCATGAAGAAGTGCTCTCATAAGGAGTATAAGGTGGTTGACTAATGAATCCAAGAAGAAGAAAATGAAGAAAGAGATCAAGCATGTGAAGAACATCATGGTAAAAAAGAATAACTATTTGACAAGATTCCTCAACATCTCTCGAAAGAAGGCATGGCAACTCTGACAAAGGAAGAAAAAGATCAAAGGACCCTTGACACCTACGAAGGCCTTGGAGATAGTAAGGTGTAGATAACTGATTCAACTCTACAAATATGTCATGATGAAGATGCCATCCAATAAAAGCATAATTTGATGTTGAAGCAATATCACAATGAGGTCATGAAGGGAAACTAAATCAAACTATGGGCACAAGCAAGTATAACTAAGCATCCATGTGATAAGTATTATGAAGGATAGACAAGATGAAAAAGGCGTAGATAGATGACAAAAAGGACATAATATATATCAAGAAGGCCACTTTCCATGAAGGGAGAAATGACATGACAAACCAGGAGGGAAAGTGATCGATGGTCGGTACCCTGCCAAGAAGAAGTTCAAACAAAGACTTCATGACATCGAAGGAAATAAGGAGATCAAGCAGTTGAAGGACCCATGAAGAAGACATTGTTGATGAATGGACAAGTCCCTAGCTAAGAGGGAGTTCTAACAAGTTCCCAAATACAAAGGAGCTTGGGCAAGTTCCTTGTCAGAGGAAAATTGGGAATGTCTTCCTCAATCAAGGGGAAGAGATAGACACAACATTCTTGTCTTCAATTGGAAAGAAATAATGGGAGGGTTGGGTAATCATTTGGCATTTGATGCTCTTTAAGGATGTGTAGGGCATCCAAGACAAGTGTAGGCAAGAGGAGTGATATTCTCTGAGGGTTGGGAACCCATGACAAAAATTGTTGTAGAAGGTCATACTCAGGGAACACCAAGGTGGCTATGTACCTTGAGAGAAGATGACTAAGGTGTTTATAAGCCATTGGCCTCGCCAACATTGTGCTTTGATCTTATGAGAGATAAATTTGTTAGTAAAGGCCTTGCTATGAACAATGTTGGCTAATATGATGCTACAACATATGGGTTGCCAATCCGGTTTCTCTTATGTGAATTATTCAAGATTGAAAAGTAGCCAAACACCTTGTAATGATTTATGAATACCTCCCTAGTTAAGAGAGGGTGTTGAAGAAAGAGTAAGTGGGTTTTGTCTTCATAAATGTAATTTTGATATTTGTATTTATTAAAGAAAAGAAATATATATATTTATTATATTTATCATTGAGTTTCTTGCTCATTAAAATAGGCCTAGAACATGTTAAAGTGTTATAGGTGAGTTGAAGAGTCAAAAGAAAATGTTGAAGGCCTTATGGGCATGTTACACCAGGTATATTTATGTATTAGAGTCAAAGATATTCCTACCCTTGTGCCTTTTTTCGGGTCGTGCGCCCATTCAAACCCCAAATTTCATTCGGGCAGGCCGGGTCATGCCGTGCCGTGCCATGTGTGGGTGCCCGGGCACACGTGGTCGTGCCGAAAATGCTAAGTCATGACCATCAGTGTGTCTTCTGCATGTTCGTGCAACCAGTTTTCCTAATGCTCCCTCGTTTCTTTTTTCGGTTTGTGCACCCATGGAAACCCCAAATTTCATTCGGGCGGGTTATGTTAGCTCACCTAGGGTGTGTCGTGCCGTGTGTGGGTGCCCAAGCACATGTGACGCTGCCAAAAATTCTAAGTCATCACCGCTCGTGTGTCTTCTACATGTTCATGTGGCCTGTTTGCCCGATGCTCCCTCTTGCCTTCATTCGGGTCATGCACCCATGGAAACCCTAAATTTCGTTCGGGCTGTGCACACACAGTAACCCCAAATTTCATTCAGGCGGGTCGAGTTTTGTCATGTGTGGGTGCCCATGCAAATGTGTTCAAGTGAGTCGGGTTGGGTTGCGTCGTGCCATGTGTGGTTGCTCGGGAGCATGTGGGCATGTAAAAAATACTGAGATGTGACCACCCATGTGCCTTTTGCACATTCATGGGACCTGCTTGCTCGACACTCCCTTGTGCCTTCGTTCGGGCTGTGCACACATAGTAACCCCAAATTTCATTCAGGCGGGTCAACTTTTGTCATGTGTGGGTGCCCATGAAAATGTGTTCAAGCGAGTCATGTTGGGTTGCGTTGTGCCATGTGTGGTTGCTCGGGAGCATGTGGGCATGTAAAAAATGCTGAGACATGACCGCCCATGTTCCTTTGCACATTCGTGGGACACGCTTGCTCGACGCTCCCTCGTGCCTTCGTTCGAGTCGTCCACCCATGGAAAACCCAAATTTCTTTCAGGTGGGTCAGGTCATGCCATGTGTGGGTGCTCAGGCACATGTGGCAGTGCCAAAAATGCTAAGTCGTGACCCCCCATGTTCCTTCTACA
Source organism: Pinus taeda (assembly GCA_000404065.3). Classification (NCBI taxonomy): domain Eukaryota; kingdom Viridiplantae; phylum Streptophyta; class Pinopsida; order Pinales; family Pinaceae; genus Pinus; species Pinus taeda. The sequence goes on from APFE031722858.1 coordinate 99,742, forward strand.
CGTTCGTACGGCCAGTTTGCCCGACACTCTCTTATGCCTTCACTCGGGTTGTGGACCCATGGAAACCCCAAATTTTTTTCAGGTTCTGCACCCATTTTCTGTTCGTGTTGGGTCGTGTCATGTCATGTGTGGCGATGAAAACACATTCGGGCAGGTCAGGTCGGCTCGCCCAGGGTCGATCAGGTCATGTCGTGCCGTGTGTGGGTGCCCGGGCACATGTGGCCGTGGCAAAAATGCTAACTCGTTACCACCCATGTGTCTTCTGTACGTTTGTGCAGCCAACTTTCCTGTCACTCCCTCGTGCCTTTGTTTGGGTCATGCACCCACAAAAACCCCAAATTTCATTCAGGTCATGCACCCATGGAAACCCCAAATTTCATTTGGGCGGGTCGGGATGTGTCGTGTGTGGGTGCCCGTGCAAACGCATTGGGGCGGTTCGGGTCAGGTCGGATCGTGTGAGGGCACCCAGGGCACATGTGGCCATATCAAAAATGCTAAGTTGTGACTGTGGGTGGGCTTTGTGCACGTTCGTGCGACCTGTTTTCTTGACTGTCCCTTGTGCCTTCATTTCAGTCGTGTGTCGAAGCCCATGTAAACTCGTTCAGGTGGGTTGTTTGTCGTGCAAACTCGTTCGGGCAGGTTGTTTGCCCATGTAAACTCATTTGGGCGGGTCATTTGCCTATGTAAACTCGTTCGGGCGAGTCGTTCATTGTGTAAACTTATTCAGGCGGGTCGTTTGAGGGTGCCCATGTAAACTCGTTTAGGCGAGTCATTTGCCATGTAAAATCGTTCAGGTAGGTTGTTTCAGGGCACTCATGTAAACTCATTCGGGAGGGTTGTTCTCCATGTAAAATCATTCAGGTGGGTTGTTTGAGGGTTATTTACTGTGTAATCTCATTCGGCTGGGTTGTTTTCCATGTAAACTTGTTCGGGCGGGTCATTTGAGGGTGCCCGTATAAACTTGTTTGGGAAGGTCATTTGCCATGTAAACTCATTCGGGTGGATCATTTGAGGGCGGCCGTGTAAACTCGTTTGGGTGGGTCATTTGAGGGTGCCCATGTAAACTCATTCGGGTGGGTCATTTGAGGGTGCCCGTGTAAAATCCTTCAGGCAGGTTGTTTGAGGGCACCTGTGTAAACTCGTTCGGGCGGGTCGTTTGAGGGCGCCAGTGTAAACTCGTTCAGGTGGGCCATTTGAGGGCGATTGTGTGAACTCATTCGGGTGAGTCATTTTCCATGTAAACTCGTTCAGGCAGGTCATTCGCCATGTAAAATAATTCAAGAGGGTCGTTTAAAGGCGCATGCGTAAACTCGTTCGGTCGTTTCGTTTACTATGAGGGCATGCCCAGGCACACGAGCCCGTATAAAAAATGCTAGGTTGTGACCCAAGGTGGGCTTTGTGCACATTCATGTAGCTCGTTTGCCCAACTCTCCCTTGTGTCTTCATTTCGGTAGTGTGGGCACCCATGTAAACTCATTCATGTGGGTCGTTTGAGGGCATCTGTGTAAACTCATTCAGGCAGGTTGTTTGAGGGTGTCCATGTAAACTCATTCGGCTAGGGCATTTGATGGCATCCATGTAAAATTTTTCACGCGAGTTGTTTGAGGGTGTCTGTGTAAACTCGTTTGGACAGGTCGTTTGAGGGCATTCGTGTAAGCTCATTCGCGCGGGTCGTTCAGGCGGGTCATTTGAGGGCATTCATGTAAACACGTTTGGGTGAGTCGTTCGAGGGCGCTCGTGCAAACTCATTCGGAAGGTCGTTTAAGGGCGTTCATGTAAAATCATTCAGTCAGGTCGTTCACTATGAGGGTGTGCCCTAGCACATGATCCCGTATAAAAAATTCTAAGTTGTGACCCATGGTGGGCTTTGTGCATGTTCGTGTAGCTCGTTTGCCCGGCTCTCCCTTATTCCTTCATTTCGGTCATGTGGGCGCCCATATAAACTTGTTCAGGCGGGTTGTTTGAGGGCATCCATGTAAACTTGTTTGGGTTACTCATTTGAGTGCATCCATGTAAGCTAGTTTTGCCAGGTCATTTGGGGGCATCCATGTAAACTCGTTCGGGTGGGTCATTGGGGCGCGTCGGGTGAGGGTGTCCGTGTAGACTCGTTCAGGCGGGTCGGGCGAGGGCATCCATGTAAACTCATTCGGTCAGGTCGTTTAGTGTGAGGGCTTGCCCAGGTACATGAGCCCGTATAAAAAATGCTAATTTGTGACCCGGGGTAGGATTTGTGCACGTTCGTGCAGCTCGTTTTCCCAGCTCTCCCTTGTCCCTTCGTTTCAGTGGTGTGGGTGCCCATGTAAACTCATTCAGGCAAGTCGTTTGAGGGCGTCCGTGTCAACTCGTTTGGGTGGGTCATTTCAGGGCATTCATGTAAAATCGTTCGGGCAGGTTGGGCAAGGGCTTCCATGTAAATGCGTTCGAGCGGGTCGGGCGAGGGTGTCCATGTAAACGCGTTTGGGCGGGTTGGGCGAGGGCATATGTGTAAACTTGTTCGGTCAGGTTTTTCAGTGTGATGGTGCACCCGGGCACACGAGTTTGTATCAAAAATGTTATGTTGTGACCCAGGGTGGGCTTTGTGCATGTTTGTGTAGCTCGTTTTCCCAACTCTCCCTTGTCCCTTCGTTTAGGTCGTGTGGGCGCCCATGTAAACTCATTTGGGTAGGTCGTTTGAGGGTGTCCATGTCAACTCATTTGGGTGGGTCATTTGGGTAGGTTGTTTGAGGGCGTCCATGTAAACTCATTTGGGCGGATCATTTGAGAGCGTTCGTGTATACTCATTCGGGTGGGTGGTTCAAGCACGTGGTTTGAGGGCATCTATGTAAACTTGTTCAGGCAGGTCGGGTGAGGGCATCTGTGTAAAATTGTTTGGGCGGGTCATTTGGGCAGGTCATTTGAGCACGTCTGTGTAAACTCATTCGGGCGAGTCATTCGGTTCGGGCTAGGGCATCCCTGTAAACTTGTTCGAGTGGGTCGTTCAATGTAAGGGTGCACCCTGGCACACGAGCCCATATCAAAAATACTAAGTTGTGACCCAGGGTGGGGTTTGTGCATGTTCGTTCAGCTCGTTTTCCTGGCTCTCCCTTGTGCCTTCGTTTCGGTCATGTGGGCACCCATGTAAACTCATTCAAGTGGGTCATTTGAGGGTGTCCATGTCAACTCGTTTAGGCGGGTCATTCGAGGCTATTTGTGTAAACTCATTTGGAAAGGTCGTTCGGGTGGGTCGTTTAAGGGCATCCGTGTAAACTCATTCGGGTAGGTCGGGTGAGGGAATCCATGTAAAATTATTCAGGCAGGTCATTCTCTAGGGCGTTTGAGGGTGGTCGGGTGGGTTTTTCGGTCGAGTCATTTGAGGGCGTTTGGGTGGGTCGTTTGGTGGAGTCGTTCGAGTGGTTCAAGTGAGGGTGTCCATGTAAAATCATTTGGGCAAGGGCGTCTGTGTAAACTCATTCGGATGGGTTGGGCAAGGGTGTCCTTGTAAATTCATTCGGGTGGGTCGAGCGAGGGTGTTCGACGTTCGTGTAAATTGATTTGCTTGGTTTGTTCTGTGTGAGGGCGCACCTAGACACACAAACCCGTATCAAAAATGCTAAGTTGTGACCAAGGGTGGGCTTTGTGCATGTTCGTGTAGTTTGATTGCCTGACTCTCCCTTGTCCCTTTGTTTCAGTCGTGTGGGTGCCCATGTAAAATCGTTCAGGCGGGTCGATTGAGGGCGTCCGTATCAACTCATTCAGGCGGGTCATTCGGGCGGGTCATTTGGGCAGTTCGTTTGAGGGTGCTTGTGTAAACTTGTATGGGAGGGTCGCACGAGGGCGTCCATGTAAATGCGTTTGGGCGGGTCGAGTGACGACATCCGTGTAAACTCGTTTAGGCGGGGCGGGCGAGGGCGTCTATGTAAACTCGTTTGGTCGGGTCATTCAGTGTGAGGGCGAACCTGGGCACACAATCCTGTATCAAAATGCTAAGCTGTGACTCGGGGTGGGCTTTGTGCACGTTCATGCAGCTCATTTGCTCGACTTTCCCTTGTCCCTTTGTTTCAGTCATCTGGGTGCCCATGTTAACTCGTTCAAGCAGTTCGTTTGAGGGAATCCATGTCAACTCATTCAGGCGGGTCGTTTGGGCAGGTTGTTTGAGGGCGTCCGTGTAAACTCCTTCGGGCAGGTCGAGTGAGGGCATCTGTGTAAACTTGTTCAAGAAGGACAGGCGAGGGCATCCATGTAAACTCGTTCATGCAGGTCAGGTGAGGGCGTCCGTGTAAACTCATTTGGGCAGGTTGGGTGAGGGTGTCCATGTAAACTCATTCGGTCAGGTCGTTCAGTGTGAGGGCGTTCCTGGGCACATGAGCCCATATTAAAAATGCTAAGTTGTGACCCGGGGTGGACTTTGTACACGTTCGTGTAGCTCGTTTGTGTAGCTCTCCCTTGTCCCTTTGTTTCGATTGTGTGGGCACCCATGGAAACTCGTTCGTGGGGTTCGTTTGAGGGTTTCCGTGTAAACTCATTCAGGTGGGTCATTTGAGGGCGTCCGCATAAACTCATTCTGGCAGGTCGAGCGAGGGTGTCCATGTAAACTCATTTGGGTGGGTCGGGTGAGGTCACCTGTGTAAACTCGTTCAGTCGGGTCGTCTAGTGTGAGTGTGCGCCTGGGCACGCGGGCCCGTATCAAAAATGATAAATTGTGACCCAGGGTGGGCTTTGTGCTCATTCGTGCAGCTCATTTACCTGAATCTCCCTTGTCCCTTTGTTTCAGCCATGTGGGCACACATGTAAACTCATTCGGGTGGGTCGTCTGAGGGCGTCCATGTCAACTCGTTTGGGAAAGTTGTTTGAGGGCATTCGTGTAAACTCATTCGGGCAGGTCAGGTGAGGGTGTCCGTGTAAACTCGTTTAGTCGGGTTGTTCAGTGTGAGGGCACACCTAGGCACATGAGCCCTTATAAAAAATGCTAAGTTGTGAGTCGATGTGGGCTTTGTGCACGTTCGTGCAACTAGTTTTCCTAGCTCTCCCTTTTCCCTTCATTTCGGTTATGTGGGCGTCGATTTAAACTCGTTCGGGAGGGTTGTTTCAGGGCATCTGTGTCAACTTTTTTAGGTGAGTCATTTGGGTGGGTCATTTGAGGGTGTCTGTGTAAACTTGTTCAGGCAGGTCGGGCGAGGGCACTCATGTAAACCAATTTGGGTGGGTCCAGTGAGGGCGTCCATGTAAGCTCATTTGGGCGAGGGCGTCCGTGTAAACTCATTCGGTCGGTTTGTTCAATGTGAGGGTGCGCCTGTGCACATTTAAGAGAGTTGGTGAGCTAGGTGAAGGGTGACCTGTGGTTGCGTGTGTCGCACACCAGTTGAAGAAGTGAATTGTGGGTTGGAAAATGGAGGTGTAGCTAGGATGTGCGAAGGGTGCCCAAGGTGGGTGACACGGGCACGATGAGGGTGTTCGAGTTGGGAAAATGACATGAGATGTGCGGTGGGTGAACAACATGTTGGGTGAGTCATACAACAACCGTTCGAAGATGCCAACGAGCTGGGAAACCGAGTTTTCCAAAATTTTGAATATCTGGATAAGTGTAAATTTGGGGTTTCCTCCAAGATTTAGCTTATGTTATTAAAATTGATGATTATATATATATATTGATTCGAGCAGACTTACCATGGGGAGTTTCCCCTCCCTTTATACAATTGTGCAATTATTCATGTATTGTTGTTTATGATGAATGGTTATGGTTTTTCATCTTGTATAAAGTATAAAGATAATACTTGGTAACGAAAATAAACTAAGTACGATGTTAGGCGTAGTCCATGACCGTCAGTATTGGTGAAAAGAAAAGGGTCGGTGGTGTCGCACCTCACTATAGTGCGGTTAGAAGATTACTACTAGTGTAGGGGTGTGAGAGTTTTGGTAGTGTTGGTGCCCCTGTAAACTTGTTCGGGCGGGTCATTTGAGGGCATCTGTGTAAACTCGTTTGGGTGTGTAAGGACCTGCGGTTCTTGGCATAACCGCCCAGGTGAAGTGCGACTTGAATGAACCAATTGAAACATAAGAAAAGGCAGCTCTACGACAACGTGCAAGGTGACACATGTTATAATGTGCATAGAAGAATAGAGTGAAAGTTTATATGGCATGGGGGAGCATTGGCACACACCCACGGCTGACCTACATATGGGAGAAATTAAATGAAGGCCGACATACCATCAGAGGGCAAGTTGCAAAATGTAGGGGCGTTCAAACATGTGGAGGACAAGTCAGCTTGGGCAGCTCGACTCGCCCTTCCACTCATATAAATAAACCATGTGATGGAGTCATTTGGACATCGCTTAAGAATTTGAACAAGCAACTCAAGGTGGAAGTGCGAAGCTAAAGCAAAGTCGCAGCAAGAAAGGAAGTCGCAGCTCTATGCGCCCAACCTTGAGCAAGGTTGCATGAAGGTAAACACACAAGTCTCGGGTGAAGGCGTAGGTGAAGGCGCTGGTGTTCAGGTAGAGCGTGGGTGAAGGTGCCAGGCACTCGGTTGACAAAGGTATCTTGGGTACCTCGAGTGAGCACCCACTCGTCGTGCAAGGCTAAATGTAGAGGTGGAAAAGGGGACTCGGGTGACGTCGCCCACCCGCTGTGTGGAAGTAAACGAAGGGTGACTTGGGTGAGGTCGCCCGTCTAGTGAAACAAGGTTCGGTTGTGAAGTGCGGTTGGCAGCTTGTGTGAGGGTGTGTCCACCCATCTTGGGCAAGGAACTTTGGTCTACACACGAAGGTGTGACAAGTTGTAATTTTGGCTAAGTATGAAACTTGGTGTTTCCCAAGTATACTTGTAAGCTTTGTAACATTGAAATATTGTATAATATATTGTATTTGGGTAGACTCATTGTTCAGGTAGTTGCCCCTCCTTTATACTGTGCAATTGTGTTCTCTTGTATAATTGCCAATGATAATGAATGTGTATGGGTGTTCATTGGTATAAAGGAAACATAATAATTACTTGGTTGAGAAACACAAACTAAGTATGACATATGGTTAGGCGTAGTCCATGAACATAAGTATTGGTGAAAAGAAAGTGTTCGGTGGTGCCGCACCTTGCCAAGAGTGGTTGAAAGACTACCGCTAGGATGGGGGCATGACAATTGGTATCATAGCAAGGTTGCTCGTAATGAAGTGCAAGAGATATACACTCAAAAAATTGGAAGTTGGTGACAGTGAAACAGGTACTTGTAGGTGAAGGAAGTTGTTTCAAAAGTGGAACAAGGGCTGGTTCAGGTTGCAGGCAACTTGGTGAAGTTGTTGGATGGTTGAAACTAGATCGCAAAGAAGGAAACTATTAGCAATGGCAGGTGAATCTTAGGTTGGATCTAGTCATGGTGCGAAGGATGCTACTATGGCATTCATTCAAAGGGTGTTGGAAAGAATGGAGGACTTAGAAGCTTACTGGACTAAGAAGATGGACTTGGTCAAGAAGGATAAAGAGGGAAATTCAAAGATGAGGGAAGAGCTCGATGAACTCTGGACTCAACATGAATACACTAATCTTATGTGTACACAACTTGAAGTAAAAGTCAAGCAGATTGAAGAGGTAAGAGATCAGGTTCTGGCAGAGATCGTGAAATTCCATAAATGTCTTAATAAAGCCAGAGATGAGATCGCGGTGTTGAAGTGGGCCATGAGGCATAACTCAGGTGGAGGAGTGCCTCATGTGAAAGTTAAGGAACCAAAATCTTATGATGGTATAAAGAGTGCGAAGACTCTTGGCAACTTTCTTTGGGACATGGAGCAATACTTGGAGCACTTCAGTCTATCTGATGATGAGACAAAGGTGAAGATAGATGCTCAATTCTTAACGAAGGATGCTAAGATGTGGTGGTGAAGGAGGATGGATCAGATTGTGAATGGCAATGCTGGTGACATTACTTTGTGGGATGACATGAAGAAAGCTTTGCAGACCCATTTCAGTCCTCAGGATGAAACATGGGAAGCAAGGGTGAAGATTAATTTCATAAAGCAAATAGGTAACCTATAGACATATCAACGGGAGTTTGTAAGTGTGATTCTGGAACTTCCTGGCATGGAAGAGAGGGACAAGGTGTTCAACTTCATTATTGGATTGAAGCCTTGGGCACACAATGAAGTGAAGAGGCAGAAGATTAAGACACTTGAGGAAGCTTTTTCTGCTATGGACAGGTTGATGGAGCATTATGATGAGACTTCTGATGAGAGGAAGAAGAAGTCCGATAAGCCGAAAGAGAAGAAGAAGGATGATGCTTCGAAATCGGATGATAAGTCAAAGATGAAGAAAGCCTTGAAGTGTTGGATATGTGCTGAACCACATACACTGAAGAATTGTCCTTCAAGACTGAAAGTGGTCACTATTGCATAGTCTAATACGAAGAATGAAGAAGCTTTTGTGGGGATGATGCAGATACTTGGTGTTGTTGCTGCTATAGAGGTGGTCTCTCGAAGGGATCTTGAGAGGAATAGTTTGGAGTATGTTCAGATGAAGATTGGGAGTGCTAATATACTCACTATGGTGGATAGTGGGGCTACTCACAACTTCATGAGTGAAGATATTGCGAGAAGGATTGGGCTGAAGTTTGTACCGGTGAAGGCACAAATGAATACAATGAATTATCCTCCTGATTGTGTTCTTGGTGTAGCTGAGAAGGTGGACACAACACTAGGTGAGTGGACCAGGAGAGTCAAATTCACTATAGTGTGGATTGATGACTATGAAGCTATGCTTGGGATGGAATTCTTGAAATAATTTGATGCTATGATTGTTCCACATTTGAAGAGGTTGTACATTTACGATGGAAGGGAATATGTACCCATTGGTGTTCCAACCATTAGTGTGACAAAGCCTGATTGTAAGCTAGCAGTGATGCAAATTGAGGATGAGAAGCAAATGGAATACATGAGTAAGTGGTTGTCTATGGTTGAGACAAAGCTTACCGAGCAGTCATTGGTTATCAGGACACTATCTGATAGTATCTTGGATTTGTCAAGAAGGATAGAAGTGGTTGAGGATGATGATGATGAGGAGGAGACTTATGTGAGGTCAAATGTTTGAGAGGAGGATTGGGTTTCATATCTACAAAGGATGGAGATAGAGAATCCTAACAGATGGATTAAGCTTATTAGTGAGGGTGAGCCTTCAGGCTCTACTCCCTCTACATCTTCGTAGATGACATAGAATATGGGGCTCATTGTTAGCTACTCATAGCAGTGACTCCTTAAAGTAGGTTAAGTAGGTATGACAGATGGTGTAGGGATGGTTCGACATTAAGAATCATGACATGTTGCAGATGGGATGGAGTTTCCATGGACCTGAGCATGGGTGAGATTCTTGGTGAGTCCAGGATGTGGCAGAATCTGAGATAGATTGGTGAAGGTATAAGGATGTTCACTCTCATGGCTTGAGCGTGACAGTTGGATTAGCTACCCAACTAGTTCAAACATGGGGTTTATAAGTGCACAGAGAGATTTTGGCATCAGGAAGGCGAGGAGGAAAGTTAACAGGATGGGACGACACATGATGGAGATGGAAGTTCTACGTATGTTGCAGGGATATTTGCAATATGTGGAGGAGTTGATATCATGGACCAAGGATGAGACAGTTGTTGATGATGATCTTGGTGGATGGCTACCAGGATGGGATGTTGTCGAGGACGACAATGACTTCAGGTGGAGGAGGATGTAAAGACTTGCAGTTCTTGGCATAACCACCAGGGTGAACTATGACTTCAATGAAAAAGTTGAAACATAAGCAAAGGCAGCTCTACGACCAACGTGCAAGATGACATATGTTATAATGCACATAGAAGGATAGAGCGAAATTTTATATGGCATGGGGGACATTGGCACAAACCCACGACCGACCTACATATGGGAGAAATTAAACAAAGGCCAACATACCATCGGAGGGTGAGTTGCAAAATGTAGGGGCGTTTAAACATGTGGAGGATGAGTCAGCTTGGCAGCTCGACTCACCCTTCCACTCATATAAATAAACCATGTGATGGAGTCATTTGGACATTGCTCAAGCATTTGAAAAGAAACTCAAGGAGGAAGTGCAAAGTTAAAGTGAAGTCGCAGCAAGAAGGGAAGGCGTAGCTCTATGCGCCCAACCTTGGGTAAGGCCGCATGAAGGTAAACACACAGGTCTTGGGTGAAGGCACGGGTGAAGGCATCGGTGTTTAGGTAGAGCGCGGGTGAAGGCGTTGAGCGCCCAGTTGACACGGGTATCTTGGGTAGCTCGGGTGAGTGCCCGCCTATTGTGCAAGGCTGAACGTGGAGGTGGAAAAGGGGACTCCGGTGAGGTCGCCCGCCCGCCGTGTGGAAGTAAATGAAGGGTGACTTGGGCAAGGTCACTCGCCTGGTGAAACAAGGTTTGGTTGTGAAGTGCGGTTGGCAGCTCGTGTGAGGGCGCGCTCGCCCAGCTTGGGCAAGGAACTTTGGTTGGCACACGAAGGTGCGACAAGTTGTAATTTTGGATAAGTATGAAACTTGGTGTTTCCCAAGTATACTTGTAAGCTGTAACATTGAAATATTGTATAATATATTGTATTCAGGTATACTCATTGTTCAATTAGTTTCCCCTCCCTTTATATTGTGAAATTGTGTTCTCTTGTATAATTGCTGATGATAATAAATGTGTATGAGTGTTCATTGGTATAAAGGAAACATAATAATTACATGGTTGAGAAACACAAACTAAGTAGGACATATGGTTAGGCGTAGTCCATGAACATAAGTATTGGTGAAAAGAAAGTGTTTGGTGGTGCCGCACCTCACCAAGAGCAGTTGAAAGACTACTGCCGGCCTAGGGGCATGACAGGGTGGGCCAGGCAAGGGCATCCATGTAAACTCATTTGAGTGGGTTGGGCGAGGGCGTCCATGTAAACTCATTCAGTCAGGTCGTTCAGTATAAGGATGCACCTCGACACATGAGCCCATATCAAAAATGTTATGTTGTGACCCAAGGTGGGCTTTGTGCACACTCGTGCAACTCGTTTGCCTGGCTCTCCCTTGTCCCTTCATTTCGGTCGTGTGGGCACCCATGTAAACTCATTCGAGAAAGTCCTTTGAGGGCATCCATGTCAACTCGTTCAGGCAGGTCATTTGAGGGTGTCTGTGTAAACTCATTTAGGTGGGTCGCTCGGGCGGGTCGGGTGAGGGCATTCGTGTAAACTCAATCGAGCGGGTCGGGTGAGGGTGTCTATGTAAACTCGTTCGGTCAGGCCGTTCAGTGTGAGGGTGTGCCCAGGCACATGAGCCCATATCAAAAATGCTAAGTTATGACCCGAGGTGTGCTTTGTGCATGTTCGTGTAGCTCGTTTGCCCGGCTCTCCCTTGTCCCTTCGTTTCAGTCGTCTGGGTGCCCATGTAAACTTGTTTGGGCGGGTCATTTGAGGGCCTCCTTGTTAACTCGTTTGGGTGGGTCATTCAAGCGGGTCGTTCGACCAGGTCATTTGAGGGCATCCATGTAAGCTCGTTCAGGCATGTCAGGCGAGGGTGTACGTGTAAACTCGTTCGGGCGGGTTGGGCGAGGGTGTCCGTGTAAACTCATTCGGTCGAGTTGTTTAGTGTGAGGGAGTGCCCGGGCAGATGATCCTATATCAAAAATGCTAAGTTGTGACGTGGGGTGGGCTTTGTGCACATTCGTGCAGGTCGTTTGCCCAGCTCTCCCTTGGGCCTTTGTTACAGTCGTGTGGGTACCCACGTAAATGCGTTCAGGTGGGTCATTTAAGGGCATCTATGTGAACTCATTTGGGGGGGTCATTTGAGTCCGTTCGTGTAAACTCATTCGTGTGGGTCATTTGAGGGCGTTCGTGTAAACTCATTTAGGCGGGTCAAGTGAGGGCGTTCATGTAAACTCGTTCAGGTTGGTCAGGTGAGGGTGTCCGTGTAAACTCATTTGATGAGGTCGTTTAGTGTGAGGGAATGCCTGGGCACATGAGCCCGTATCAAAAATGATAAGTTGTGACCCCGGGTGGGATTTGTGCACATTCGTGTAGCTCACTTGCCCCGCTCTCCCTTGTGCCTTCGTTTCGGTCATGTGGGTGCCCATGTAAACTTGTTCGGGCGGGTCCTTTGAGGGCATCTTTGTCAACTCGTTTGGGCAGGTCATTTCAGGGCATCCATGTAAACTTGTTCGGGTGGGTCATTTGAGGGTGTCCGTGTAAACTTGTTCAGGTGGGTCATTTGAGGGCATCCATGTAAACTCGTTTGGGCGAGTCAAGTGGGTCAGGTGAAGGCATCCTTGTAAATTCATTTGGTCGGGTCATTTAGTGTGAGCACATGCCCGGGCACATGAGCCCTTATAAAAAATGCTAAGTTATGACCTGGGGTGAGCTTTTGTGCACGTTCGTGCAACTTGTTTGCCTGACTCTACCTTATGGCTTCATTTTGGTTGTGTGTGGGCATCCATGTAAACTTGTTCAAGCGGGTCGTTTGAGGGTGCCCATGTAAACTTGTTCAGGCGGGTTGTTTGAGGCTGTTTGTGTAAACGCATTCGGGCCACTCGTTTTTGGGTGGCCATGTAAACCTGTTCGAGCGGGTTGTTTGAGGGCGCCCATGTTAACTCGTTCGGGCGGGTCATTTGAGGGCACCCATGTAAACTCGTTTAGGCAGGTCAATTGAGGGCGTTCATGTAAACTCATTTGGGTAGGTCATTTGAGGGTGCCTGTGTAAACTCATTTGGTTAGGTCGTTTAGTGTGAGGGCGCACCCGAGCGCAAGAGCCCGTATCAAAATTGCTAAGTTGTGACTCGAGGTGGGCTTTTTGCACGTTCGTGTAGCTCATTTGCCCAGATCTCCCTTGTGCATTCATTTCAGTCGTGTGTGGGCACCCATGTAAACTAGATCAGGACGGGTTGGGTCAGATCGTGTCATGTCGTTTCGTGTGAGGGCACCCACAAAAACTTGTTCGGTTGGGTCAGGTCGGGTTGTGAGAGGGCGCCCATGTAAAATCGTTAAGGTGTGGTCTTGTTTTTTGTGTGAAAAGTGGGTTGGTAATTGAGATGTTTGTTCAATTCTTCTTGAAGGATGGCCTTGGGTCATTTCTAGGGTGGCCGATTTTCATCTACTCTCTATCCCCACTTAGTAGAACACGAGCGGTAATGTTGGTCATGCTTATCTTGGTCCCTCAGTTGACTTTTCGTGTGAAAGGTGGGTTGGTAATTGAGTTGTTTTTCTGGGTTTGCCTAAAGAATGGCCTTGGGTCATTTGTAGGGTGGCTAATTTTCATCTTCTCTCCATCCCCACTCAGTAGCACATGAGCGGTAATGTTGGCCATGCTCATCCTGGGAGGCATATGTGAATCAATTCCCCTTCTGATCTCCAAGTTCTTGAGTTGTATGGGCTATTGTGGTGTGGCTCCCAAGCTCATCCTGGTCCCTCGTGCCCATCCAAACGATACAAGTGATAGGTTTTATTTTCATGTGAAAGGTGGGTTGGTAATTGAGTTTTTTTCTCGGGTTTTCCTAAAGAATGGCCTTGGGTCATTTGTAGGGTGGCCGATTTTCATCTTCTCTCCATCCCCACTCAGTAGCACATGAGTGGTAATGTTGGCCATGCTCATCCTGGGAGGCATATGTGAACAATTCCCCTTCTTCTCTCCAAGTTCTTAGAGTTGTATGGGTTGTTGTGGTGTGGCTCCCGAGCTCATCTTGGTCCCTCGTGCCCATCCAAATGATACAAGTGACAGGTTTTCTTTTCGTGTGAAAGGTGGGTTGGTAATTGAGTTGTTTCTTTGGGTTTGCCTGAACGATGGCCTTGGGTCATTTGTAGGGTGGCTCCTTTGAGCCTTCATTGTTGTGGTCCTAGATGGAAACCCCAAAACTCCATCGTGCCTATGTCACTATCATGCTCCTCAGTTGTTGCGAATAGAAAATTTTGATTGGGCTGGGGAACCATGTGTGGCTCCATTGAAATTAGCTCCTCGATATATTGTTCACCTCCTCCCTATTTGGTCGGGAGGATTTTGCTTTTTGTGTGAAAGGTGGGTTGGTAATTGAGTTGGTTTTTCAGGTTTGCCTCAAGAATGGCCTTGGGTAATTTGTAGGGTGGTTGATTTTCATCTTCTCTCCATACCCACTCTGTAGCACATGAGTAGTAATTTTGCCAATGCTTGTCCCGGGAGGCATATGTGAACAATTCCCCTTCTGCTCTAAGTTCTCGAAGTTGTATGGGTTGTTTTGGAGTGGCTTCCTGTGACAGCTAGCCTCTTCATTGTTTGGTTGTTTATGGTGTTGGTTTCTTGTGCTTGTACTCTTTCTGTGTTGGCATTGACAGTTGAGATGCATACATTTAAGAGGAACATGGAAGGGTTTTGGTTGTAAACCACCTACCCTCCCTCTTGCTTTCTTTTTCCATCGAGCGATGTGAGGTGTTTTTCTCCTTATTGTAAATTTAAGGGTTGGTACTCCTTTCAAAGTGCACATCGGCTGTGGTTGCATTGGCTTTGAGGTTTTGATAGATATGTTAGCCCGTATGTTTGATTGAGTGGTCGGATTTTCCTTGCATCTCATGTGCATGGTAGGCTTTTGCGGTTGGAAATGTTAAGTCACAACTTCTTTGGGCATTTTTTGTTTCAATTGTGTATGTGCTCGTGGTCCAATGGGGAGGAGACTTGCTATGCCGATGGTGGGTGCTATCTGGAAGAAGAATTTTGAGGTGGAACACTTTGACCTCCCTCCTCTGTGTGGAGGTGGTCGTTGGTGAAAATTATTCATTGTCCAGTTGGTAAAGCTATGGGCAATCTCCTAGGTTGCCTGTACATAGGGTGCATGGGGTGCAGAGCTGCCTGATCCCTCCTATTTGGATATGTTCTTGTATTGTGCAGTGAGCCTCTTGATTTGCATTTATTTTGCTCCTTTTCCTTTGCATTGTGGTTACCACAGGTGGTCAAGTGATCGAGGTCTACTGTTGCTACTATTTGGGTGGACTCCTAAGTGGCCTTAGTGACAGTAGGGAGGGTTGGGGGGCATTTCTAAGAGAGGTTGTGGGCTCAGTTGGTCTTGTTTTATTTCCTTATGTTTCCTTTGCATTGAGGCTGCCGCAGGCGATCATGCAATCGTGGTCCATCATTGCTGATGTTCGGGTGGACTCGTTGGTGGCCTCTATGTAGGGAGGGGAGGGTTGGGGGCCATTTCTAAGGGAGGTTGTGGGCTCGTTTTGTCTTGTATTATTTCCTTCCCTTACCTTTGTGTCGAGGTTTCCGCAGGTGATCATCCAATTGATGTCCATTGTTGCTGCTATCCGGGTAGACTCCTAGGTGGCATCGGTGCAGGGTGGAGAGGTTTGTATGGCCTCTTTTTATTTCCTTCATTTTCCTTCACATCGAGGCTACCATAGGTGATCAGGAGATCGATGTCCATCGTTGCTGCTATATAGGTTTATTCCTAGGTGGCCTCGGTGCGGGGCGGGGAGGGTTGGGGCTCATTTATAATATAGAGGTTGCATGGTTGGTCGTTCTCCATTTGTTTCCTTTTCATCGAGGCTACCACAGGTGATCGGGAGATCGAGGTCCACCATTGCTATTGTCCTGGTGGACTCCTAGGTGGTCTCGTTGCGAGGCGTGGAGGCTTTTGGAGGCATTTCTAAGGGAGTGGGTGAGTGATCACTTGTTTTCTTGTTGGTTGGGGTGTGGTTGCAAACTCCGAAGTGGCCTTGGTGCATTTTGGCTCAGCAAGTCTACCCATTTGTTCACCATGTCCTTGGCATGTTGCGTGTGCTTCCTTCTTGGGATGCAAGAGGTGCAAGTCATAAAAGTTTTACATGATATTTTGATATCTCCTTGACTTGATGGGTGTTCAGGTTGGATCTTGGTAAGAGAGCACCTAGAATGCCCTTTGAAGTGGGAGGGTGCTACCTGGTTGATCCTGCTAGTAGTCATATGATTGTCTCAAAGATTAAGCCATGCATGTCTAAGTATGAACTAATTTAGATTGTGAAACTGCGGATGGCTCATTAAATCAGTTATAGTTTTTTTGATGGTACCATACTACTAAGATAACCGTAGTAATTCTAGAGCTAATATGTGCATCAAGTCCCAATTCTTTGGAAGGGATGCATTTTTTAGATAAAAGGTTAGTGCAGGCTTGCCTACCTCTCTAGTGAATCATGATAACTCGACGGATCACACATCCCTTGTGCTGGCGATGCTTCATTCAAATTTATACCCTATCAACTTTCGATGGTAGGATAGAGGCCTAACATGGTGGTGATGGGTGATGGAGAATTATGGTTCGATTCCAGAGAGGGATCCTGAGAAATGGCTACCATATCCAAGGAAGGCAGTAGGTGCGCAAATTACCTAATCCTAACATGGGGAGGTAGTGACAATAGACAACAATACTAGGCTCATCGAGTTGGGTAATTGGAATGAATACAATATAAATCCGTTAACGAGGATTCATTGGAGGGCAAGGCTGGTGTCAGCATCCGTAGTAATTCCAGCTCCAATAGTGTATATTTAATTTGTTGTAGTTAAAAATCTCGTTGTTGGATCTTGGGTCATAAAGGTCAGTCCGCCTACTCGGTGTGCACCTACCCTTCCGTCCCTTTTGTCAGCAGCGTGCTCCTAGCATTAATTGGTTGGGTCATGGCTCTGGCACTGTTAATTTGAAAAAATTAAAGTGCTCAAAGCAAGCTTATGCTCTGAATACATTAGCATGGAACAATGTGATAGGAGTCTCGTCCTATTGTGTTGGCCTTCGAGACCGGAGTAATGATTAATAGGGACTGTCGGGGGCATTTGTATTTCATTGTCAGAGGTGAAATTCTTGGATTTTTGAAAGACAAACCACTGCGAAATCATTTGCCAAGGATGTTTTCATTAATCAAGAATGAAATTTGGGGGCTCAAAGATGATCAGATACTATCCTAGTCTCAACCATAAATAATGCTGACCAAGGATCGATGGATGGTTCTCTAAGGACTCCGCCAACACCTTCTGAGAAATCAGAGTGTTTGGGTTCCGGGGGAGTATGGTCACAAGGATGAAACTTAAAGGAATTGATAGAAGGGCACCACCAGGAGTGGAGCCTATGACTTAATTTGACTCAACATACTAGGTCTAGACATAGTAAGGATTGATAGATTGAGAGCTCTTTCTTGATTCTATGGGTGGTGGTGCATGGTTGTTCTTAGTTGGTGGAGCGATTTGTCTGGTTAATTCCAATAACGAACGAGACCTCAGCCTGCTAACTAGATACACAGAGATTCCCCTTCACAACCAGCTTCTTAGAGGGACTATGGCTGTTTATGCCATTGTGACACAAGAAAGTGTTCCCTCTGCGGACAAAGGCAACCCCTCTAGCCCTAGAGTGGGTCTAGTCACAACAAAGACAAATCAACAATTGATTTCCTTAAAATGTCATTGTTGGAGGCCTACCTCAAACCGGGGCTCGATGAAGTTTCGTTGCGATGCTCCAGCTTCCATTTCCTTCTCCTTAATGAGAAATTAACCTGAAACAACACAAAGAAAAATAATGAAGAACGTAACTGAGAAACAACAATGACCTATTTACTCACAAAGTCAAGAAGTCATGAGATATCAAGTAAATTACATACAAGACATAGGAAAACATCATTGATTGTATTAATAATGAATCAAGAGTAAGCTTACAACCAAATCTTGATGTCACAAGCCTTCTCAGAGAGTCCAACCATTATGTTTCTCAAGCATTCACTCTTCAAGGATGAATCTACCAACATACAATGTCTCTCTCTCTCACTTATAAGCTTTAACACAAAGTTAAGGGCACTCCACAACCTTCCATAAGCTATCTACAATCCCACACTTGCCACACCCACACCAACTATCTATCAAACTTGAAAGAACTAGCAGCACTTCCCAACCAAAGGAACTAGCAGATCATAGCAAAGGTGAGTGCTTTAATAGGAGAAGGAGTCTCCATGAAATGTGGAAGGAGGAGCTCATCCTCAAGGAAGGTAGCACAAATGACGGAACTACCATACCAGAGGGGGAAGGGTGACCCAAACTATGCCGACAACTAAGTCTGAAGACATCCAGAAAGTCGACTGTTGAAATGAATTCACCCAATCTGGATCGTCGTGGCCTGTAAACTAGTTATTCGCGATGACATCGCTAGGAGGCAATGTACACAGACCCATCGTCTATATATACAAATTTTATGCTCGTGCCAGGTCTAGAAATATGACCGTTGCAAGAAACAGATGTACACCTGTGACGGAGTTGTGATGAAACCATTATGGACATGGAATTGTCGCGTATATTAAGATTTTACTCGCGATGAGGTAGAAACTTAGGGAATGAGGGTCAACTAGCAGCAGTAGAGAGCATTTTCTTAATATTCTTACATTAGTGGGAAGATATGAACATGTTTATTTGACACATGACACAGCAGAAGGATTGAAAGGAGGACAGTGACAAATTACTATGTAACAGCCATGGAAGTTTGAGGGAATAATAGGTTTGTGATGCCCTTAGATGTTCTAGGCCACATGCGCGCTACACTGATGCAACCAACGAGTTTTTCTTATTGGTTCGAGAGGATTGGGAAATCTTCTTAAATTTCATCATGATGGGGATAGATCATTGCAATTAGTGGTCTTCAACGATGAATTCCTAGTAAGCACGTGTCATCAACTTGTGTTGACTATGTCCCTGCCCTTTATACACACTGCCCATCGCTCCTACCGATTGAATGATCCGGTGAAGTGTTTGGATTGCATTGATGATGGTGGTTTGTCACCATCGATGTCGTGAGAATTTCATTGAACCTTATCATTTAGAGGAAGGATAACTCATAAAAATGTTACTGTAGATGAACCTACATTAGGATCATTGATAGTAGGGGTTTTCTTTTTTGGTTCTGGTTGGTTGGGTTTCAATTGCAATGTGGGACTGTGTGGTGTGTCTCTAGGGGAGTAGGTTTGGTGTTTGGTAGGAAAATTATTGGTTGCTTGTCATGAGGTCATGCTTGTTTTTTTGTGTGTGTGCTTGCAAGCCATGCTTGTGCTTTTCCCACCCATCCTTTGTTTTTGTTCCCCCTAGTGTGCTTCTGTAAGGGGTTCAGAAGCTTGTTTCTTGGGAGCCCTTCTGAGGATCTGTTCGACCAGGCATGGTTACTGCAGTTGAGCTGCTTGGGAAGTACGATGGATAAATTTAGACTCTTTCGTAGTGGCGGTGGTCAGTCTTTTGTTTGTTGGAAGGCATGGGACAAGGGTGTGTTATTCCATAGTTGGTTCTCTTGAAAAGGTGGCGGTGGTTGATGTGTCGCCTCGGTGAGTTTTTTTGCTAGTGGTTGGGTTGAGGGAGTGGTTGTGTGTGCACCTGGTAGCTCAAATCTTCTGTGAGGGGAAATTGTCAGGGTGGGGTTAGTATGGGATGGATGAAGATCGGTTCAACTCATTGGCCTAGCCACCCTAGTCCTCCCGACCATTCCTCGACATGCCCTCGTGGAAGGGTTGGGTGTCGAGGTAATGAAAAACCCCTCCCTCGATCTGAGCTCCATTGAGATCACAATTTTCCCTGCCAATGGGCATGAGGGTGGCAATATTATCTCGTTCCTTTGTCGTTGAGGGAATTCCTCATCCTCTCATGAGCCACTCCCCTTCTAAGGAAAAAATAAGTAGCGGGTTGTGTCTTTGTTCCTCCCTTTGGATTGTGGGTTTTTTGTGGGACTTGGTCATTTCTTTGTTTCATGGTGTGCACTTTGCGGATGTCCCTCTCTTTAGTGGTCTTACATAATCAATGTATTTGTGGCCTGTGGCTTTCTCCAGCATTGAGCGTCAGCCCATGACAACTCCTCTTTGGAGTTTGATTCTTGACCCCCGTTGACTTTCTCGCTAGAAAGGTTGTTGGGTGTTTTGTACATGGAAGGGCGCAATAGCGGGGTGGGTTTGTTATTAGTAGTCTATTTGTTGTTTGAAGCCTTGTGCCAGGTTGGGGGGTTGTTTACCTCTCAGTAACGTGCTTCAGACACTAGTCTCATCGCAGCCCTTGTCCTTTCTAGTGGTCAAGTTTAGGTTGTGATTTATTTGCTTGGTTGTTTGATTGTTGTTTGTTATGTTGTAAGCTATAAAGGGTGTTGTGCTGTAATGTATGTGGGAGGATGTGAAGAGGTGGGTTTCTTTTTTATTAGGTGCCTTGTTTGATTTCTTTTTGGTTAGTGGACATCTACTCGGCGTGTTGTTGAGCTTCTCTCTTTTCTTGGGATCTTTGTTTCTTTTGTGTTGTTTTCTTCCCTTCTTCCTTTTGCCCCTAGATTTATGGAGAAAAGGTGGGATTGTTGTGGATAGGTGTTCAGGAAGGATGAAAAGTAGTGTGACTTCTTGGGGTGGCCACCCTAGTCCTTCTTGATCATTTTCCCCTATAGTTCCCCCCTTTTTGCGAAGGCACGGGGTTTGGGAAGCTTGTTCTCTATTTGAGCCTCCCCTTGTGAGCCGGTAGCCACGTTTGATATCTCTTGATTTCATGTTGTTCTCTTCCATTCTTTCTCTTGGCCCCTAGCTTTATGAAGAAAAGGTGGGATTGTTGCAAATTGGTGTTCAGGAAGGATGAAAAGCAGTGCGAGTTCTGAGGGTGGCCACCCTAGTCCTTCTCGATCATCGTCCCCTACAGTTCCCCCCTTTTTATGAAGGCATGGGGTTGTGGAATCTTGTTCTATATTTTATCCTCCCTTTGTGAGCCAATAGACATGTTTGATATCTCTCATTCTTTCATGTTGTTTTCCTCCCTTCTTCCTTTTGACCCTAGCTTTACAGAGAAAAGGTGGGATTGTTATGGATTGGTGTTCAGGAAGGATGAAACATAGTGCGAGCTACCACGGTGGCCACCCTAGTTCTTCTCAATCATCATCCCCTGCAGTTCCCCCCTTTTTTCCAGGGCACGCGGTTGGGGAAGCTTGTTCTCTGTTTGAAGCCTCCCCTTGTGAGCCAGTAGCCATAGTTGATATCCCTTTCTTTCATGTTGTTTTCTTCCCTTCTTCCTTCTGGCCACTAGATTTATAGAGAAAAGGTGGGATTATTGTGGATTGGTGTTTAGGAAGGATGAAACGTAGTGTGAGCTCCCAGGGTGGCCACCCTAGTCCTTCTTGATCGTCGTCCCCTTCAATTCCCCCCCTTTTTGGGAAGGCACAGGACTCGAGAGGCTTGTGCTTTGTTTGAGCCTCCCCTTGTGAGCCAATAGCCATGTTTAATCTCTATTTCATTCAACTTGTTTTCTTCCCTTCTTCCTTTCGATCCCTAGCTTTATGAAGAAAAAGGGGAATTGTTGTGGACTGGTGTTCGAGAAGGACTAAAAGAAGTGTGAGCTCCTGGGGTGGCCACCCTAGTCCTTCTTGATTGTTGTTCCATGCATTACCCCCTTTTTGCAAGGGTGTGGGGCTCAGGGAGATTGTTATCTATTTGAGCCTCCTCCTGTGAGGAGGGTAGATGCCTTTGTTTCTCTTTCTTTCATGTGTTTTTCTTCCTTTCCTCCTTTTGGCCCTTAGCCTTACATTTATTGTGTGGGGTGCCCCTATTTAGTGTTGTGGCGGATTTTTCGGTAATACATGGAAATGACTCTCAAAAATGGATATCTCATCTCTTGTTATGATGAAGAACGTAGCGAAATGCAATACTTAGTGTGAATTGCAGAATCCCGTGAATCATCAAGTTTTTGAACGCAATTTGTG
The DNA here is from genome assembly GCA_000404065.3 of Pinus taeda. Taxonomy (NCBI): domain Eukaryota; kingdom Viridiplantae; phylum Streptophyta; class Pinopsida; order Pinales; family Pinaceae; genus Pinus; species Pinus taeda. Next base: position 121,384 of record APFE031722858.1, read on the forward strand.
CCCAAAGCCTCGGTCGAGGGCACTTCTATTTGGGCATCGTATCCCATTCAAACACACTCCCTGCAATATGTTATGGAGTAGTGGGGCTGGTCATCCATGCCCAATGTGGTGTGGTTGGATAAAATACCTCAAGAAATGTTTCATGGTGTGCGTCGGTGAGCAGTGATCTTGTCCCCTTGGATGGGCAGTCGGCGTTAGCTGATGCACGCTTTGTGCAACATCACTTGAACTTGCTTTGCTCTCTCTTGTCATCCCATCGGGTAGGGCAGATTTAGCTCCAACTTTGCGACCTCAACTCAGGTGAGATCACATGCTGAGTTTAAGCATATAATTAAGAGAAGGAAAATAAACTTACAAGGATTCCCCTAGTAGCAGCGAGCGAACCGGAAAGAGCCCAACATGAAAATCAGGAAGCAACGTCACCTGAATTGTAGTCTCTAGAGGCGTCCTTAGTGGAAGACCTAGGCCAAGTCCCTTGGAAGGGGGCACCTGAGAAGGTGACAGCCCTGTCGAGATGGGACACTGCCGCATCACGAGCCATTGTCAGTGAGTCAGGTTGTTTGGGAATGCTGCCCTAATTGGGTGGTAAATTTTGTCCAAGGCTAAATATGGGCAAGAGACTGATTGCGAACAAGTATCGTGAGGGAAATATGAAAAGGACTTTGAAAAGAGAGTTAAAGAGTGCTTGAAATTTCCGGGAGTGATACAGATGGAGGCTGTCGATGCATCTCGGTCGGATGTGGAACGACCCAAGCTGGTCCGCTGCTTGACTTGAGGTGCAAACCAACATAGACTGTTGCATCATCACAAGCGCGAGTGCATTACTACCTATCGGTTTTCCATTGCAGTGGTTGAGGAATGAAGCATGTGCCCTTGTGGCAGGCTGTGTGCACTTGCGCACTCATGGTGTTGGTTGGCGGGCTTTCCATTCGACCCGTCTTGAAACATGGATCAAGGAGTCTAACATGTGTGAGAATCGGCAGGTTTGAAAACCTACAAGGCGTAAGGAAGCTGACAAGCAAGATCCCCTCTCTAGGGGGTGCATCATCAACCGACCTTGAGCTTATGCGAAGGGTTTGAGTGTGAGCACACTTGTTGGGACCCGAAAGATGGTGAACTATGCCTAAGCAGGGCGAACCTAGAGGAAACTCTGTTAGAGGCTCATAGCGATACTGACATGCAAATCATTTGTCTAACTTGGGTATAGGGGCAAAAGACTAATTGAACCATCTAGTAGTTGGTTTCCTCTGAAGTTTCGCTCAGGATAGCTGGAGCTTAGGCACGAGTTTTATCCGGCAAAGAAAATGATTAGAGGCATCGAGGGCATAATGCCCACAACCTATTCTCAAACTTTAAATAGGTAAGAGGGTGTGGATTCTCCATTGAGCCACGTCAT